>JARQST010000135.1:298160-376371 GCA_030142225.1 Pachycephus smyrnensis
ATGGATGGATGGATGGATGGACAGATGGATGGATATTGGATAGATGACTGGCTGACTTGACGGTAGCGTATGTCAATCAACCGTTAAGCTAACGACCGTATGATCACTCTTAAGTATATAAAATACAGCGAGAATAACTTTTCGTGTTTTTCACTTTATTGTCATTCACATTTACGTCGTCATCGACACTTTTTTCACTTAAAAATCGCCAAAAGATTTAAAAAAATTTTTTTCTATACCATATAAATAATAATTTAAATTATCAATATACTGTACTATCTAAATTTATCTGTTTTTTAAAGCAATTACATGGAATTTCAGCCCACCCAGCTGGTACCTCAATACGAGTAAAAGTCCAATCCAATGGTATAGAGGAAAAAAATAGTGTCTTGTAACTATACTTAAATTTAAATAGCCATCGTATATCTTTACGACGTTCCAGCTACTTCCTTCCACAATTACCCTACGTGTCTTAGGTTCATTACGTAGTCGTTAAAAGTGGCAAAAGTCATTCAGGGAGGCTGGAAAACCTGAGCTGGTCCAGTCAAAACGAAAGCACCTCAGGTACGAGTAAGAAGGTAGGTATCCACTGTATACGTAATACGAGTCTATACGGCACGATGAATACTAACGGCTGATTAGGCATCACCTTATGCAGATCGTTATCATTCCAGAGCGTGCATAAGCAATGTACCACTAAGATGAAATTATCTCAAAGTGCCAGAGCGTTTCCGTTCTTTGAATTATCCCTGTATATATATATAGGACAGATATATACATACGTCAGACTCGCATGGAATTTCACGGAGAGAAGGTAAAGGGACGTTCCTATGTACGTATACGGTATAACAGTATTTACCTAGTTGTCTAACAACGTAAGCAAGCAAGGTATCTTTCTAATGCAGACCAGTCAAGGCGATCGATAAGGATCGGATGCAATTATTGATACGCAATTGATTTTTATACTCTTTCCTTACTATTTCTATATACGCGAACGCGGATAGGAACGGCTTGATTATCAGTCCCGTTCTTTCTGTTTTTTTTTTAATTATTTATATCTAAGCCGGGTTTCTAATGCTTGAGCAACTTCGGCCTTCCTACAGAGGTAGGGAAGTCTTGATCGAATCCGAAATTGAGCAAATCCGTATTACTTAACGTGACAGTTCTGTAGTCTTTTGATGTCGAACAGAATTCTCTCTTTTCCATCTTATTTATTTTTTTTTCATTTCTTCATCGCTACACATTGTGTTGTTCTCCAAGTTTTTTCACCCTTTTTTTTCTTAATTCTCTCTTCAAAGGAGCCACTCCCTTATGAAAATAATCGTGTATACGACGACCACGATCCCTGGACCGGACTCCTCGTGCGGCTCTGATATTATTGGTGAATTTCACTTTCCTGAACGTGACGGTCGGCAGGGCCAGCTTTTTCATCTTTACGAACGTTTACGTAAGTCCACGCGCTTTAGGTTTTGCCGTGAACGCTAAAACCGCAAGAGAACCTGGCGTAATTGTCAAGTAGCCGAAATATCCCAAGAAACGTAAAGATGAGATTACAAATAAGACAAAAAAAAAGAAAATTATCTTTCACACATATAGCACAGTGTATCTTACGACCACAAAATTACTACCAAGATTTGACATTTTTTTTTCTCCAAAACTAGTCTAATCATTCTAAACACTATAAAATCATTATCCATACCCCCCGTTAATATCACGCAGATTCGACTTAGAATTTTATATAAAAAATATCTTCACTCCATGCCACATATATATATACACACGACATACTGTCAGTGTCTAAAAATTACTGTATAATCCATATTAAAATGGATGCTCATCAGGGCCGGTCCTAATCACTTAATTCCAGGTGTTTCGGCTTGACCTAACATTTCCAACAGGTTATTCTGACTCGACAAAAACTTGCACGCCACAGTGAGATCAGCCCAGCGACGCCGAGCAATTTTGATTTCTTACGTTTCTATGTAACTAATACGTAGGTGCTTGCGCGAAGGTAGAGGACCAGCAGTGTATTTGGGCCTTAAGATTAGGACTGTGGTAATGGTTGAAGAGGAAGAGGAAGAGGAGGTGGTGATGGGGTGGGGGGTGGGGGGAGGTATAAAAAAATATTAGTGAAATAAGGCGTGTTATATTCGTGCTATTTTGTGAAGCGAGCGCGAGGCGACCCGCATAAAAAGATTCGTTGTAATTATAGGCGAAACGCGTGGACGCCTGGGGCCTTTAAGGACTTACGACTGACTACCTAGGCGAATGTTGCGTCGTAAACTGTTTAACTGACGTTACGTTGGTACCAAACAGATGGTCAGAATCGTCGGATTGCCAATAGAAATGAACCACTTTGGCGAGCAGGTAGACACGGCTTATTTTGTATATTACGAGGAAGTGTTTATTTATTTGTTTCTTGTTTTTCTTTTTCTAAGGGTTCGGATTTTGTAGATACAAGACAAATTTATGCGGGCACGAAGTAGCCTGTTACGTTTTATAATTACACGCTGGATATGGGACAGTTAAAATTAATATGTCGGGCGTAGGAATGAAAAATTTTTCATTCCGCTACTTTCGAGACACTCTCGAGGCTATCGATTACGTTGCTTCGTTGCTGGTAGATCAGCTACGGATGATTTATCAGTCCTGTTAATTGTGATAATACTTTTTTTTTCTGGTGCTATGATTTTTGGATCCATTATCTTGCCGGGTATAAATTAATCGAATTCACTCGACGATCTGTAAGCGGGAGGTAGGTGCTTCGGGCTATTGATGATTTGCATAATTGAATTGTCGGATTTGTCTGGGAATCCAAAAAAATGATCTTTTTTAAATAAATTTTTTCACTTCTTTTTTCGTGGTCCCAAAGACGGGAGACCTTTCTACATGATAAATCTACTTTTGTACGCTAATGGAGAGATTGTAGGATCAGTAATTAATTAATTAATTAATTATCCGACCCAGTAGGTAGGCACGTGCGTAGTCAGACACGTAGGGTGAAATAAGTAAAGAGGGTAGCTAACCAGTCAGACTAGCCGATAAATCCAAGAAGCACGTTTCGATATCGCGAAACGTTCCGTGTCAACGAAAACTCTCGATTGACCACTGACCGATATTTCGTAATGGCGGCATAATTGCGTCAATGAGATTTGTTGCACGAGTGATTACGCGGAAACTCGTTAGAGGAAAGGATGAAAAATAATTTGAGCCAATGAGCGCACAGAGACTTTGCTAACTGCTCGAAGCAAGCGTCGTGTCTCTTCGATTGACGTTGCTCTACAAAATACAGTCTCGCACTTTCTACGTTACGCATTCCGTTGCATTGCAGACCTACAGTGCCCGTGCATTGGTATCTGTACACGTGCAACGATTAAATTTGTCTTTTTGCCTGACAGACTCCCACGCGAAAAACGTGACTTTTTGATTTTGAAGAAATAAAATAAAAAATCTCGTCTATAAATAACCAACCAGTCAAGGACAATGTATTCCCAAAAAAAAGGATTAACTGTGTTTTGCAGAGTTCAAAAAAATGTTACGAAATTTCAAAAAAAGAAATGTCGAGGCAAACTTACTTTGCGAACAGGCATGTCTGGGTAATTAGCCAAACAGGTAGGGTATGGCACCTAACCTACCGCATTATCTTGCAGTATATCGAATACATGAGAATAGATGATTATAGCGACTCGATTAGGCGTTTTTCTTCCTGGCTAACAAATCCGGGTCAGGGGATAAGAGTCCGGCAGTTCTACCTGCAAGTTGCAAGTCAGCCGGCAACAATGACAGCGCTGATGTTGATTTGTTCCAATATTTACAAATACCGAAGTCCCACCTACCAAACGCTCCCCTTGCGCGCACGAGATATTGTACACTGCTGATTGGATCCAGCAGCGCGAAGGTCGATCATGATCTGCAACCGTCAAATATTACTATTATGCTAGATAGATCTGTTTCTCTTTTTTTTTTCTATCCTTAATGATCACTTTTTAAGCACCTCCTCCCCCTTCTTTCTATGTCAAGAGTAATTCCCTGGCCGATAGAGATTTACCGTGTCGATACTTTGATTCCTGGTACCAATTAAAGGGAAGCTATATATACGTATATAATAATTGAAAAATTTATTCAACATAAATAAAATTCCAAAAATGTTATCCATCGATTTACCTCCACTTTCTAAGTAACTACAGTGCATTGTCTTCCATCGTGCGAGCACCTACCAGTCTCTAGTCCTTGCATGCGTAACTTAGGTATGTTAAAAAAAAAATAAAATACCAGCCAACATTCCATCCATGCCATAAGATACGAATCCATGCAGTTATGTACGATAGTCGATTCACCGTTTCGCAGATTCACCAGATTCCATTCTCGTGAGATAGTGGAGCCTCTCTTACCAAGTACTGTTAACCGTTATCTATGCAAAACTATTCTGCGAGGCAGTTCCTTGTTGCGGATTAAGGAACCGAGCACGTGTTCCCCGTACACACTGTAATGTGTCAACCTGAAGAGATATGAGTGCAGGGGTGTACCTAGACTCGACATGCGGCGCGGTTTGACATCCGCTATACGTTCACTATTGCACAAGCATAGATACGATATACCTAACGTCTTACACCGTATCTTTGCTTCATGCAGAACGAATTCTGTACGTGTGGTGCGCACGCCTTGGTACACACCCGAGCGATCGAGTAATCCGATGATCTTACCGATCCTGAACTACGTAAACGATCGTTAGAATCGTTGGGTGTAGCTGGAATAAGAAAAAAAATTCTTGGGTTAACCGAATTTTTTACCGATCTCCTTTTTCTCGAGATCGGTATTGTATATTTGGTTACACAGAACCACCGAGAGCACTTGATTTGATTCAATTAGAAAATTAATTTTTTAATCGTCGATCAATACCGATCGCCATTTGATCGGTTACGGTGACCTCGTCATAATTAAAATCACGCCGATTTATAACCTTACAACTTATCGAAAGTCCCTAGAAGTAATTGAGATTACGCATGATCCCCTCAAAAGTCGAGGATGCCGACAGAGCGTAATAATATATAGTACAAACGATCTCGATACCGATCATAGTATTCGGCGTTCAAGGCGAGCCGATGTCTCGTGTGTCAAATACCAAATTCGATACCGATCTCACTAAGTAAAGGACGTGTGCACGAACCAAGAAGGTTACGGGGATTGAGCATCTCGACGATAACGAAACGAGTGGAATCGGTATGAAAAAAAAATTAAATAAAAATCGGTAAATCCGTATTTCCTACGGAAGTTCGATACGCATCTTTATAAGATTGTTCGTAAAGAAAATTCAATCGGCAAAAATTATTGAAAATCGAATGCAACAGCACGATCGGTAAGTAGGATCGGTAAATATACGATCGGTATAATCTTCTTCACAGGAATACCAATAGCTCATGAAGAAAGACCATAAGGCACTGTCAGCGTAATGTAAATATAGGAGAATACATTGCTACACAGGTATCTACGAAAACCGATACGCCATACATTGCATGGAAATCAGATCTCACATAGGAAGAAGGAAAGGATAACGACGCTGGACGTCGGGGTGGCAGCGTCACGCCCATACATTGATCCCAGATCAGGAATTCCCAGTGTTAACGAACTAAATATAACCTAGAATAATTTTAATCCTACAGGACCATTCAAAACACACCAATCACATAAGAATCGTCGATCCTCCACTATTCGCAGCATCCCACTAACTTCACATAAAGCATCCTTATACGGTGTATTTAATGAGTTCCTAGAAATATGACAATAAAATTTTGCAGGATAAATCGAAGACGTGATACAATTCAATAAAAGTGCCAATAGGGAGTGTAACGACTTCAAGGACTCTTGACTCTCTCAGAAAGCTGCGAGACAAGATCAGCAAGGACATTTGATGCATCTGTGTTTTATCTCAAAAAAAAACGATAACAGGAAACTAATTACGAAGGAGGCAGGATATTCTTGGTAAGTGTTCCAGTGTCCTAGGACATTGATAAGTCTTCAGGACGATCGTCTCTTAGAAAGGAGAGAAAATCCTTGGATGGTCCATCAAATCTTATTGGCTGTTAATCTAAGTAGATAAACCCAGTAAATACCCAGACAAGTTTTCTACGTATAAGGCGTTTAAAAAAATATCGTCCCACTGGTCTGTATATATCGCAAGCTCGAGGTCTCTGTTTTACGAGTCCCCGTTTGACGTTCGTACTGGTCCTTCGAACTGTAACATCCGGGGAAGATCTTTGCGCTGCATAATCTTGCTATTGTTATAGTTAAACGCAATCCGCCATAACGATAGAAAAGCAACGTAAAGCCTAAGACGTTTTCTCCCGTTCAAGGACTCGAATTAGCCGGCGTTGCACCATCGCATTATACAGCCCTGAGACAAGCCGTCGACCCGGCTCAGGCAGATTTTTTTGCGATTTTAGAAATCTAGCATAAGGACACGACAGTCGATGACACGCAGTTAGGTACTACAGTGCTACAGTGCTGTGTATGTGGGAGAGGCCACCGATCCGCTGAATTTTTGTAACGGTGTCGCTTGTAAAATGGTCGACCGTGCAAAACCACATATATATATACATATACATACCTTATTTATATACAACTATTATTTATATATTTGGTCGACTATTATTTATATATTTACCTTGCAGAGAATTTTCCTTGACAGCGATTAAAGGTACACACGACAGGCAGCTTAGATACATACAGTATGATCGGGCATGATTATTGATTATAGAATATATATATATATATTGCATGCATTGCATTAAAATTAAAAGTCGCCCTTCCATCATGATTAATCATTTCGATCCTGTACACAATGTGACTGTGGTCTTTCGAAAAGGAAGAGGAACAAAAAAAGCCTGCACAAAATCATAATAAATAATTCCATCTTATCTCCTCAGTTAATTCTCACGCGGATCCAGTTTTTACGTGCGATTATCATCTCACGAATACACGCGGATACTGTATTGAATGAAATAACAAATGTCCCCGCCATCTTGGCTCCGTAGCTCAGCGAGACACGTGGCCGAAGAGGTACTGCCAGTTCACGAATTTCTTGACATGGATAAAAGCAAAAAATTAATTTCTCAAAAAAAAGAAAAAAAAACTTGACCTGCCACTGCTCGTTCACTATAATTGAATTAGACTATAATTCAGATGATAGGTATATATCTTAAAGGTCAATCCACAATCCAGTATATTAAATAACAGTTATACAGATCGAACGAGATTACGAGAAATGTTTTTATTATACGCCAAATAAAGATGGCTACCGATGCATCATTAAGTGGTTCAATAAAATCGTTTAAAGGATACCGAATCGCTGCTGTTTTGTATCGATATGAGCAATATCGATTATTCCTTTTGGTGGAACATACCAACATCGATGCGGTACAACCGTACGGCTTTTACCTGCTGTCAAAACAGTTTAAGGTGTTGCACTCTTAATGCGCTGTTAACGATAACGTAAATCACGTGAGCGCCTCGGAAAAAGTATTGACCATCGATTGCGGGCATTTCGATATACGAAAATTGGACAATAGTTATACGGCTTCCCTAACGTGACATCGGCTCGGCGAAGCAACTGACCGGATATCTTTAGTGTGTTACGTGAGCCTACTTGGACAATTAATGATCATTTGCGAGAGGATGATCGGTGGGAGCGACCACATCGGCTTGGTAATTCGGAATTAAATCGGTTCTGCTTTTTAGGCTTGGAAAGCCGGATGAGTCACGGCTGGCTTAATGGTGCATTTTGTGTGTATCTTATTTTTTTTTTCGTAAACTTATTTAAAGAATCACTTATATAAAATGTAATGCATCATTCGGTACGTGTTACTTGTCATTAAAAATTTCTCTACGTTCCATCGAGACGACGTTCACTTATCACTGTGACCACGCGAACGACAGTATTGGAAATAAAGACATTAAGATCGTTGCGTAATCGATCAGGAGTAGATATATGTTTTTTTTTTTCTATTAGCATTGTGTAAAACAGAAGCGAGCTATTTTTATTTTTCTCTTTTTTTTACTTCATACACTATTCAGCCCGACTATCTCGCTGTCGATCTGCCACACTTACGGAATCGAGAGTGATTGAAATCCACAATTATCTAACGATCGAGGACTTGGGATTTAGCGACGCTCGGCGGCGCGACGCCTTGGTTTCACCGATTTGTCATTTTCAGGAGGAATTTTACGAGGGCACCGTGTCGAGAAAAATTTTTTTTCCAATCGCCACAAGATCGATATTAACCCTAGCAACCGTTTTTCCCGATACAGTGACGAATACCTGGTGTAAAAAAAATTCGCAATAAATTCAAATATTCGCCACACGCCATTACTTCTACCGACTTTTCTAGCATAAAGAGTCGTGCTAAAGAGCACGACGAACAAGATGGAAAATTCGTCACAGTCCGTCGTCCTTGTTCGCGCTGACATACGACCCCGTTTTACTTGATTGCCCGAATAATCAGTGTCGCGAACGGTTACAGAGAATGGATGGCTTCACGAATGCAAACTGTATATCGAGAGGGGGACAGGATAATAAAGAACGAAAACGTTCGAGCGCCAGTAGGTACAAGTTAGATATAGGTAAGATAGGTACTCGGCCAGAAAATGCCGATCCAAGGATCCTTTTTGTCAAGAACTTTTTTTTACATCTCGATTCCCTCATTCCCGCCATTTGCAAGTAGTAATATCTATTGCGCCTGCGCAATCCCTCTGGCACGCGAAGACAGACTTTTCGGACGTTTTTCACCTTTCATAATTGGCAGATGGAGAGAGTTTCTCAACGTCCTTCGAATCACGGTCAGTAGCACCTTATATTACATATATATATATTACTTCTATTGAGTATCGATCGGTATCGTTTATTGGTAGTGCAATACTGATAATACTCGAGTAACATTTTCCGCCTTGAAGTTACTTCCACGCCTCTATTAGATAGTCGTTGGACCTTCCCAGTTTCTTTTGAAACGTCCCATAGATATATATAAGACACCTACACGTATTGTCTGCTGGAAGACAACGGCACGTAAGGCGTACAATTCGATAGGAATGGATGGGGTTATGGGTGTATATATATATATTATATAGGTACGACGATGCCGGATCGGTATCGGTATAAATCGAGATATACCGATGGGATACATGAGCGGTCCATGTACGTAGAGCATCCGACATGAACGCTTGGTTATTATAAGGTTGAGGGACTGCCCGATCCAGGGTCGACCAATGGGTGGTCCGCTATGCTAATCGTATCCGTCTCTTCGTCGGAACGACAGTCATAGTTTTTATACTATGATAGCGTATCTATAGTACGGTATAATTATTATTAAGAAATTTTTTAGAATTTGAATACATATATATACACATTGAATGTCTGATCGTTTCTATATTAACGTTTCCTGGACGCGTTAGCCTCGCCTCTTACGTAAGGAAGGCGTTTAAATGCAAATTCCAAGCACGATGGGAGACGGCATTTGCAACGAGTGCTGGGGATTTGCTCCAGAAGCGAAGAATGTCGCCCGTGGCAATTGCCAATCAGAGAATTATCAGATCGAAGAACACGTAAGGATAGCCACCGGACTTGTTTTGTGCTTTCGCAAGTGATTTTTCGGTTTTTCGATATTGCGAAACAGTTAAAGGTATTTTTTGCGAATTATACGATATCGTGGTACCGATGACTAATCCTGTGGGATTCCACGTTCGGAAGAAGATGCTGGTAATGATTATTCGTAAAAACCACCCCCTGAGCAACATGACGAAGTCTAGTGAGTTTATTAGATACGAAGAAAAAGGAACTAGAAATTTTATTCAATTTTCTTATAGATATTGATTTGAAGATTTTTCTATGGTCCTAGAACCAGGAAGCCATTGCTATTACCATCGGCTTTGAGCCGACCTGTAGCATTATTACAGTCTCTTTGCTCCAGTTTTCTTGAGCACCGAGTGGTACGGGCGTCGGTAAAAGAAAAGAACCGAACTCCATTGCGGAGCAAAGAGTGGCTAGGAAAACTTCAAACCACTTGATAGTCAGGATTAGTCGCAACTTCAGGGATGAAGTGGGAAGCAAGATCCGATTAGCATTTTGGTACTTGGGTACGTACCAACAGCCACGGATGATGCTGAGGACAGATCGCATGAGATCTTCGGCATCTGACAAGGTGATGAAGAATTTTTTAAACGTTACGAATACCGATACCTGAAAATCGGCTATATAGATATAGCATTGCGTGGGCATGATGATCATCTTAAATATTATCGAATTCCACGTCCTTAAGGAAGACAGTAGCAATCCTCAGCATCATCCGGACCAATCTGACCATGAGTCCAGAAGCAAAACACGCTGCCAGGGATCTGATCCTCTCTAGATACTCTATGGCGTAACCGGGCGTTTGTATCTAAAGGGATCTGCCAATGCCTTTAGGCAAGAACCGCACGTGTTGCGGTAGTCATTTATTTTTCCTACTAGCAGCTAGTATCTAGTAGCAATACTCTAACGCGTCAAACACCTCGGTCCCAGTGAATACTAACCCCTTGACAATATTCCCAAAAAAATTCTTCTGATATATGACAAATAAAAAATCGCCATCATCAATTAAAGTATCTTTATCAGAGATACAAGATAGTATCTAATCTTGTACCACTAAACAGACAACTATTAAACGACACGTGTAACAGGGTAATTAAATGATACATATAGCACGTACCAAAATAACATGAAAATATTCTCGTACAACATCTCTGTCTTGTATAACATTTCAAATTTCCCGCCCGTAGTACCGAACTGGTTTTTAATCATTATCAGACAAAAAATCGACTTCTGAAATAAAAAAAATTATACAGTCTCTACAAAAAAAAAAAAAGAAACAAGATGGTCCATTTGTGTAACCAGTGATTCCTGGTAACGTCCCAAAGTTTTGCAACTTCCTCTTGGTATCTCGAGAGCCGCGATTCTCTCCTTTGGAACGTAACACGCACGCGCGTAAGTATCCTACGTTACTGTACTGGTAACCCGTCGATCTGATACAGTTCTAATGACGCCTGCACTGCTCTAATATTATATATCTATATAGTGCGACTATGCGTGTACGTATGAGCAGACAGGCAGGCAGGCAGGCAGGGCGCGTGGCTGACTACGAAGCACTTACTTTCACTCGCTGCGCACTCCCTCGTCTCTTACTACTTCTTATGTACATACCCATGTGAATATACAGATATGCTCATATGTACGAACAAACGTATTTACTCCATTGGCCGTTTTTTTACGTTCTTCCTTTTAGTTCCGAGATACCACAGTGTATACGTATATAGATATACTGTATATGACAATGGAGTACATACGTTACTCGTTACATAGATCATACGTGTATATATGATAAATGCGTATATATAGATATATATGGTAAAGCGATACTCTCTGTCTGACCATTAATTACTATTTCTACTCTTCCTCGGGTGATAGCCAAGTCCTCCGGAAACGGTGCTTCGCCTACCACTTATCTCTCACCTGTCCGATAGAAACGGGCCCACCTATTCCCGTTATAGAGCGTATATATATCATATTTTGTGATCGGATGTGATAATCGGTTTTTCTCTCTCTTTTTTTTCTCGCTCTATGGATCGGTTCAACTTTCCCTGGAAACTTTTTTCTTTTCTTTTTTTTTTAAACGAAGCGCTCCACATTTTCCAGCAGTCGCCAGAGCTTGGGTTCTTTCTTTTGTTTCTGGTGGTTTTATGGGCAGTTTGCTATGGAGTGATTATGGTTTACTTTGTGTATATGTATAGGTGTTGAGCGTATTTTCTTAATCACTTAATCTGGTATTTAATCGGCAGTCGCGCGGGCCCAAACTGTATCTAGATGAAGAATTTTTAGATAAAAAATCAGGTGGGCCGAGTACGTCTGACAAACGTGCCAAATAATTGTGGACCGCGGATAGCTGAACGTATGGGAGACGTTGATTCCTGGTTAAGTGGTTAATGCGTCTGTCCACGATCTGGGCGTGTAAATCGTTGTGAACGCCGCGAAAGACGACGTTCCCTTCTCTCGGCAGCCTCGTAGACTCCGGGACCTCGCAGCCTCCGCCCTGGCGTGGCTCTCAGATGGAAGTGCTCTAGTTTTGGTCATCGAGTTGCAGACGAGTAGATATATATATATAGTTGTCTAGAATGGCCTTCGTATTAGCCATCTTACCATACAGGATCCATTGTCCAATCAAACGAATCCGAAAGGGACAATTAAGAGCAATGCTTGTTAAATCTTGGGAAAATTGTTTTAAAAAAACACAGAAATATTTATAAAGTACCACGTGACACCCATAATGTCAATCGATTGTCCCTTTCTTGATCGACGGGGTGAATGGGAATAGTGGAAACTCAGTATGCCCACGCCTTGAAAAGGCCTGCCAACCCGATCAATTAGATGATTGGCTTCTTGAAAATGGAATTTTGTGTATAAAGTAAAGAGAAAGAGAGCAAAAGAGATAGAGAGAAAGAGAGGGAGTGAGAGGGAGACAAAGATAGAGGATTCAGCGTTTTACCAGGTACCACGCATTAGGTTTCTATATAAAGGAATGTGGAACAAGGTTTTCATCTCGAATCTCCTGGCAGTTCATGAATTGCCGTTTGCCGATCAAGAATCGATCGATGGGATCGATGTCGAGAGATCTCTCTCGTTATGCCCCGTCGAAAGTACCAACGTCCAGATCATGAAAACGGGATTCTGCATCGACTTCCTCCATTACACTATGCCCGAGATGGAATAACATTTCTACGCACAATTCGCCATAGCTCTCCCATGTAGTATATACAATAATCATTTTTACCTCAATGAATAAAAAATTCTTCGTAACTGTAACACGGTGCTTCGATATTTTTTTTTCTCTTACAATTATAATATATCGTACAGTGGCTATATCTTGTATATTAATAGTCGACATGGAAGACGAGTATTCAAGACTATTCCGTACTATCGGGAACCTCGTATCTCAACGGCAGTCATTGTGGGCGGATTGTCCAGAGAAAGCCTCGGCCACTTCGCGTATCTTTGCTTCGTTTTGCACTGTGAAACACATTCGCTTCGTGCCACCGTGAGGCGTGTGCCGTTTTTTTTTTTCGTCTCTTTCCCTTACAGAAAACTACTAGGATCGGCCAGAGAGGCAGCGTTTACTTACCAAGAGGTACCGTTTAGTCTGTATGCCTGTAGCCATCGTCTACGAAGATTGAGATACCGGGCTATAGCTACGGTATAAAAGCTTGAAGAGCCCGCAGTGACACTTCATGAAGTGTTAATTGGATACTTAGTGGATTAGTCTTTACCTCGGTTCTTAAAGGATTAGTTCTAATCCTGGCAGCGATCCAGTTTCAATATGTCTAGCAGCGACGAAAGCGAGAAGACTCTCTACTCGCAGCGGATGGACCAGTGATGCTGGGTAGCGGGAACCTGCCTTGCGTCCACTTCGAAAGTAACGAAAGTGAAGTCGCCTGGATAACGCCCATAAGGATTTAGAAAAAAAGTCACTAGAGACAGGAGGAGTCTTGCTGCTATGAGTTTTACTTGTGATATCACGTGGTTATTATAGCTATATATATATAAGGTTATTCAGTACAAACGCACCACGTGAAGGTGCTTCTACCATAGAAGTCAAATGAATAGGCTAACTTCAGTTGGTGCGTTTGAACTGAAAAACCCTGTATATTGATAGTATACTAGACCATATAACTTATGGAGTGATTATTTATCGCGGTAAAAATTTTAACAGAGTTTATAATTTCTTTTTAATTTTCATCACCACAAAGATGATTCCTGGTATTCGATCTTATCGAAGATGGTATGCCTTTGAATTATCTAGGCTTTTAGCGTCACGGTTCACTAGTCACTTTCGCGTTCGACTTCGGCAAGGAAGTTGCGTATCTTCCGCAGGAAACGCTAGACGCGCGCTAAAGGACTGGGACTGTAAGAAAGAGACGAGGAGAGAGACGGTGAATGACAGAGAGGCTGCGGCTTTGATCGTATACAAATAAAAGTCTCCGCGTTAGTTGCAGCTTCCGGCAGGATCGGTTCTGTTTGAAAGCAGCCACGTGGATTTCCGAGATCTTGCGGCCGTCGCAAGAGGATCGAGAAGAAGAATCGGCCTGATTTAACGATTGGCTAACCGGTAGCCGCGGACTCGCCATTATTGCGCAACCGGTAACCGCGGACACCTGTCCTGAAATATCTTGTCGACTATTCTTTTGTGCGTCACTCGAGAGAGAGAGAAAGAAAGAGAGACAGAGAGAGAGAAAGAGAAAAATACGAAGGATAAAATAAAAGAACCCAGGGTATATCGCTCTTACGTAACGCAGATTATCAACATCGATAGGATCAAATCGAAAGGACACAATGGATGAAATAATAACAATAAAAACGTCATTGCTCACTGTCGCTGCAGTGAGTTATGAAATTATTTTAGAACTTTTTTAATTGATACGATTAATTAAAAAAAATTCTAGTTTACAGGGATAATTTTATTGACGAAAAGTACAAGATTTTTAAGCTAACGATTAACGATGACTGTGAACAAAATTTTACAATTTTCTTTATCCTCTTCTTCATTGGCAACTATTATCTATAGCCAAGTGTGGACGAAGCTTTAGATACTCGTGTTCGCGTGGCGGGCGGCAGTCGCGACCCACATCCCGGACTCCGGAGATAAAGTGCTCCCAGAGTCCGCTCCCCAGACCAGTGGTTCTCATAGCAACCCCGCCTTTATAACGTTATCAATAAAGATTTGAAAAATTTGCCCGAAACATTGTGACACTCCATTGAAAAAAACAGAATAAAGAATTAGATTAAGGCAGGAAGAAAAATTGCTACAAACCATAACCTCAAACTGGGCCTTATTTTAGAAACCACTGCTCGACTTTTCATCCAATAGAAATCCACGCGGATTAAAGATGTCTACCAGAAACCATAAGTTATTCCATGGTGACCGATGGAGATTTAAATCCTAGCATTATTTTTCTATTCACTTCGCCAAATATACGTGTTCTGTCAGCCGTGATAAACTGTTTGTAATTTCAATAAAAGCGATACAAGCCGATGCTTATATTGGGACCCCCTGCATAGTGTAGCAGCGTAAACGACGGTCCACTCCCCACATTTTTGAAGACGTCGGCCACCGCAACTGGTCAGCAGTCCGCCCATACGTCGTCGTCCGCTCGCATTCTCCTCATCGTGTATGTATATATATGCAAGTATATATATATATAACTATTGGCTGATTACCTACGGGAATACACGCGTCCACTAGCCACGGATAGAAGCTGGTAGTTGGTTAGCTGCTGACTGCTATCGGTGCATCTACGCCTCGGATTACGCCTTGGTTTCACAACGTTCACTCCTCCGGTGCTCCATTTTCCATTTCGTCGGCGGTAGCCAGCTTTACGTATCCGAACGTATTAAATTAACACGTCCACCGACAGGAAGAGTCTGCTTCCGTGTGATTTATTCAACGTGATTGAGAGCGGCTTGAAGCCGTGGTACTTTTGTACCGAAGTACTTAACAGGAACGAAATGATATTCTTTTTTGACACGATAACTAATGGTTATTAAATTGACTGACTTTTTGGGGAGGATTCTTTGCAGTCATGGAATTCGGGGTAAAATTTTGGGCAGATTGTCGGAGGACTGTTAAGATGATTTAGTGGGCGATGTACGATTTCCAATGGATGAAATTCATGTGACTTATTCGGTAGGAGAGCAGGAAGCACTTTTATACCGGGCGTGATCGAGTGGAGCTATCCGATCTGCCTTGGGCTAGCGTGACCACGGAGTAGTATGTAAATCAGTAACTCTGATGACGAATGGAACGAATGGTCTCTGGCTGACGTATCGAATTCATGGTTCGCAAGATCATTAAACGGTCGCTTTCTATGTCCAGAGACGAGCCATAGGTGGACGAGTCGTTCGTGGAAGATCGAGAAATCGCTAATGGGATCATCGTCCCGATACCAGAAATTCCTAATGATTTCTCGAGGTATCAGATATACAAAAAAAAGGTGATTAGAGGAAGTTCCTGCGAGTTAATGGAATTCCAGGCATTAGGTAATTCGTACGAGTTTCCCTGGATATGATGAAAAGGAAAGAAAAAGTGAGTAAATGACCACTTTAGTTTATTCTGGTTTGCCGATTCTTTCTTCTGGTTTCATTGGCAAACCTGCTGGATGGTTGCTGCCAAATCAGGTGAGATATATCACTCTATACAAGAAGGTTGGTTAACGACTTGATATCATCAATAAATCCAGCGATCTTACCCGATCGGTGATCGGTGATCGGTCAGTCCGTACTAGCACGTACGATCGATCCTCGTATCTAACGTGAGCGATGATCCTGATGATTCCAGGATGGTCGTGCGTTCCACATACACGCTATGGAATTACGTTGAGTTACACCCGAACGTTATGGGGGATCGTTACGTTTTATTATCTCACCAACTTTACGATCGTCCCGACCTTTTCCTTTTACGACTAGCCAATTTTGGCATTGTCTTCACGCTACTCCAGTTTCGTACGCAAGAGCGCGCCACGATCGTCGATTTAAAAGCCAACGATTCCGACGATTTTTCCCGATACCGATCACCCATATAAATCTAACAATTTACCATGATTTACAACTTGGCATACCATTCTCGTATTCATTTCCCAAATCTTTCGTAACTCGCCATTTTCAAAACTCTCCACGAAATAATACCAACTCCAGACGTTTCTGTGCCAAAGAACTATACGATCCGGTCCACCAGAACGCAGATGGTTCCCAAGGTCACTGTATGTAAAAAAAAAAGTAAAAAGTCGTTCCTAGGAACGTGGAACGTTCCTATAATTCCGTGGATGTCCACGGAAGAAAAGACTTCCTGGATTGATCTAAGATCCAGTACAACCCTATCCGACCGTACCAATCTACACACATGGTTACCAACTTACACGCTTACCAAGAAAGATACATTGCAATCAAGGAATCGAAGGAGCATTGCTGATCCAGTTGAAGCTTCGCTCTTTCAATCCAGCACACTCCCATATTAGTCGGCGCCGCGAGCCTGCGACCGGTCTAGGCGTATTCAAACTTCTTACTACACACTGCCGTCGTAGCATACAAAGAGCCCAACGGCAGCCCAGAGCCACACTCGTGACTGGTTATAGCTATTCTTTGTACACAATGGCGGCGCACGCTAATTAATCATTGTTTACACCCAGTAGACAGTCGCGTGTCAACGTGTCTCTTGGTCGGCAAACACTCGTCGTTCTCGGAAAGTATCACCGGGTATAAAGGATCCTAACCTCGAAAATCAAAGGTGTCTTCCTGGTTACGTTAGTGCTATTAGATGAATATATACATATTTATCTAATATATATATATAATTCAGGGGTACGTATAATACTTTTTTACAACGATCTTATAGGTTATGGCAGTACAATATGGCGAAGGGTGTATTATGATTAATTGACTGTGACAACGAGACGTCTTGTGGAATTAGGGATAACGAGATTTAACCGTGGCCTTCGGGATGATCGGTATTGTAGAGGGTGGCATTAAAAAAGGAACAAGACTCGATTGCATTCCGTGGCGTCTTATCTCGCGCTACAAGGATCGTTATAACAGTAGGCTTGGGTTATACGGCATAAACGTACTATACTTGTGGCGTCTCCTGCAATCATAACGGTACTGCATCCACTCCTTAGTCACTTGCAAGTGTATTGGTACGGGATATTATACTGGGTGATTATTTCGTGCAGTTTCAACGTACACTGGTACGTATACGAAAATATACATGGTTGATTGAAAAATTTTGCAAAAAATACTTTTCGTGGAAAACGAACAATTTTCTTTTCGTCACACTGATCCCTAGTTTTCCTTTTTGAATATTTATCGTACGACTTTTTTTTAATTCTATCAAGTCCAATGTTAAAAAGCGTCCCTGCTTGGTTACGATCAATCATCATTATGTAATTAATACCAGTATGGACGATCGGATTTGAAACGAATTAAACCGTGGAGATCAACTTTTTTTATTCTAATTGCTTTCTTCTTCTGTCCAACCGATCGCCATTACTTTCACTAACCCAGGAGAGCACTGTGAATTCTTATATTATACTGCGCTTGTCGACGCAACGCATTGCTAATCGTAATACCTCGGTTATAATAATCTCGAGAAAAACTAATTATAAACGACTTTTTGATCGTCCCGCGTGATCGGCTATCTATACCATTGGTATAATATAATCAAAGATGGACACCGACTCTCTCTCTCTCTCTTTATTTATATGCATATATATATATCTATTCAACTGTTTCCCATTATTATAACCGTATCGTCATTCAGATCGTACCAACTACAAATGACGATCATCTGAGAAATCGTAACGCAATATCACCTCGAAAAGATACACTTTTAATTTGCATTTACACAGTGGCGATTCAGCCACCGAGATTCTCGTTCCGCTTGTCCCATGTCCAGGGACGTCGTTAAGCTTCGCATCAAGATAGTCATCGTTAGAAAGGGAACCCACTCCTACGGTTCGAAAAAATTTATTGGAGAGGAGATATTAGGAGTGGTTAGTAATACCGATACCTATTGATCAAACCGTAAACACATAACAAAGTCCAGTCCATCAAGAAGGTTCCTGGTCCGCCTAAAAAAAAGTAACCTAGCCGCGATTGGTTGAAAGAGGTAGGGATGGATGGGGCAATACGATAACTTGAGGAAGGCCACGGCTACGGTATTCCAAGAATGTCAAAACCTATCAAATCAATCGATCCTAATCATATATCTATAATTTTGCCTATACTACTCCATGCACAAACCAACTCCGATATCAAAACAATAACGTATGCAAGAAAACGGTACCAGTAAGCACGTGACTATTGTACGTTACGAAATTGAAAATTTGTTACACTTCATTGTAATCCGTTAACAATTATTATTCGATACTTAAGATAATATAGGAGTCAAATTCTTTTTGTCGTACGATAAAACTATCCAGTGTAAAAATAGTTTCTGTGGGCTGTCGTACTTTTTTTAACATCCTTTATCGTATCGGTATACAGTTCAGTCAAAAGTCCCTGGATTTGGCGGACATCACCCGGTAGGTGGCTGCTCTGGTACAGGAGTGATCTCCATTCCGTGTTATATATATATATACAATGATCATATAACTATATAGAGAATGGCTATCTGTGTCTGCGTGCATGGTTCTCGCTCACGTCTCTCGGAGCTCTGGTGAAAGTGAGCGCATTCCATGGCCACCGCGACCACGCCCGACCAACACAGCCGAAGGATCTCCTGCATCTTTGCGAAGCAGCCGGGTAGGTTGGTAGGTAGGTTGGTAGGTAGGTAGGTAGGTAGGTAGGTTGAGAGATAGATAGATAGAGTACAGAGCGTGTAGTTTCCTATTCCAGCACGTGGACAGGAACACCTCGACGGTGTGGTAGCGAGGGAGGATACAGGGTGAAAAAATTGGATGCACTAAATCGCAGTTGTGCAATTCCATAGTGCATTTAACGGACTGGAGGTACGAGAGAACTTGCCGTGTTCCGTAAGGCGGATTGCTTGTTGCTAGTTTAGCTTGGTAGGTAGGTATACGAGCCGATCATAACGTTGCTGGCTACTACCGGTAAAGTACTTTGTTGAAATCCGTAGAGCGTTGGGATAGTAGCAATTTTTTTTTATTTCTAGGTAAAACAATTTTACACGGAAAATTATGCGGTTACGAAATTAAAAAAATTTTTTTTTGTACGAATGGTCGACATTTCGTAATAAATACGAATTGGACATCCTCCGCGGCGTTCGCCATTGCGATTTCTTTTTATTATGCTACTGGTACATATATGGACGGTTATGTGCCGGGTATACCAGTTGCTTTTGAAAACTTGATCGAAGTGGACTTAGACAGTTGGAGAAGTGGTGCTGGATGAAGAATGACTTGAGATTGATGTTACTGTTGTGCAATATTTTTGAATGAAGTTTAATGGACTGGTAGGAAGACTTGTTGATTCATGAGTGATACCCCATATGGGATTCTTGCGCTTATGCATAGAGATCGACGCACTTTACTCATTCAACGGGAAGTTCGTTAACTGGCGGAAGCTGGAGACGCGAACGACTTCCGTTTGTCGTCACGTCGAGAAAGGATTAGAAAATTGTTTATGTATGCATATTCCCGATGCGGTATCATATATAATATATCCTCATATAAGCGTTACGAACAGACGTGGGAATGGCGGAATTCTTATCGCTATCAGAAATGCTCGATCGATAATCGCTCTAGCGTGATAAGGGCACCTGGTGCTGTGGATAGGTTTTGCGTAATAGGGCAGATCTAGCCGAGAGACACGTTCCTAGTAAACGTTACCATCTGACTACCCATAATCGTCATTACAGTTCAAGTATGCAAATAATAATTGAAAAAAATTTTATTTGCCAAATTAATACCCCCCCTCTTCCCATCACCAATTAAACTGTAAACCACCCCAACAAAAAGTTGTTTTAATGATCAATTAATTTCTTTATTATCATCATATTCAGATCATACAGTTATTTCTAATTGCTATCAATATCACTGCTAACCAGGTATTAGACAATCAGTACCAAGATGCTGAAGTGACCGAAGTTGCTGAAATGATCGAAGTTCCTGAAATGATCGAAGTTTCTGAAGTGGTGAGTACTGCCGAACTAAGTAACAATGTGCAACCAAGTAACGTAAGTCCCACAAGCCTATAAGGTCCCATAGAACAACATGGACGTTCAAAGCATAGGAGTCAACCAGGGCGTGGTCGGCTTTATGTAAGGCATACACGTTTTTTCGTCACTCGTGTGCGCACGGTCCTCTATCCGAGCATAGAGAACGACTCCCGCGCTCCGATTATCTCTTTGGCTCGAGGCTGATCGACGTGATCCCTTGGCATTTGATGGTTAACGCCATTGCCGCCAACTGCCATCACGACTGAGAAAGAAAAGGAAAAAAAAAGAAGGCGATACCCACAATATATTTCATTGAATTCCGTCTATCGTTGATATATCCGTAGACGATATAATAAATAAAATGAATGATACTCAACCTTACAGTAGTAGACGACTGTATCTAGTCAGACAATATGAAAAAGAATCCCGTACAAGAGTTCCGTCATTGTCATCAACAGGACACGAGATAACGTGTACGTGTCCTTGATACGCCATCTTGGACGATCCCTGTACTAATGTCTGGCCACGCGTTCTTCGCGCTCTGATCGCGACGCAATTAATCGATCGTCGCGAATTAATCGGGCTTATGCAAATTTCTTAGCGATACGCAGAATGCCGCTTGGGAAGCTCCAAGGTCCGTCGCGACGTCCAGGCGTCGGCTAAGCGTTCGCACGCGGAGGACAGAACGTCCGATGATTGCGTAAAGCGGCCTTTTTCTGTAATGTAATTATCATGTTTACGGCCGGAGAAGAGTTAAGAGCTGATATCGGCACGACCTGTTTTTCCGCGGGATGCTTTATGTCATCCTTATGTCGATACGAAGACATCATACGTGACTATATGCAGACACGTACCTACGTGACTGATTGATACCTAACCTAACCTATCGTTCCTTGGACGACGTCCATTTTGTTTCTCGTATATCAGCCTGGAAAATTCCCACGTGACGAAGTACGTTATTTGACACAAAAAAAAACGGTACTTTATCATTGATTATTATTATTTTGTAATTTCAGCTGTTGACTATTCTAGGTATTTTTTTTGGGACTGTTTTACTGGGCATTCAGTCGAAGACTGTCGCGGATTGTGTACAAGACTTAAACAGTGGTACCAACTGGGTACGTCGTATGGACGTTAAAATTGTAGTTGGTAAGTTGGTATTGCGATAGGCTGTGAAGAAAAAAAATGGGATTCAAGTCATCGTTTAGCTGTTGCGATACTTCGGGCAACAAGGGGGATCCTCTTTAGTCGCTCGTTGCGATATAACTGAAGAACAATGGACGATTCCTGTACCGACGACGACGTCGCGCGAGAACGTTGCGCCATGCGTTGAGCGATTGAAAAACCCTGCGAGATCTGGAATCTTCGTCGTATCTTGACGTTGATGTAAACGCACCGGAACTCATCCGCCATCAAGTAGGAAAGGAGATTCCTGCCGTAAGAGGACAACCGCGAGTCATAATGCGATTGCGTGGGAAATTTTTTGTGGGAAACAATGGCGGACGTACATCGAACGACAATACGGTGTACCGTATTGTCATTGAGAAATTGCTCGATTTCCGTGTTTTTCTTCTTTTTTCTTCATTACAAACACTAATTCTTCTTTTCTACCTTCGTCGTTAACTTTCCGTACAGTCACCCTAAAAAACTACGTATATATAAGTCCCATACAGTTGTCGATAAAAGAAAAATTTTTTATCCAAATTATTCCTAAGGTGTAATTAACGCTTTGTTTTGTTTGTCACTTCTTTTTTGTAAAGAAAGAGGATTCTTTCCGTAGACAATTTCGAGAAAAATGTCTCCCGCAATTCACACGTAAGAGATCTTCCCAGAATATTAAGATTCCGTTTACGATTGTAGATTCGTTCTTTTTTTCATCTTATGAGAAGTATACCAGCAGCCTAATGCAACGAGTCACGTATGACGAGTGCTGTTGATAAAAATATTAATTTATAAATATGCATATGTCCGCGCGATGCAAGTTTTACGCACTGTTGCCTCGATCGATCGATCCCATATCCTATACCGGTTAACGAACTGTCCTTTATGGCTTGGATCGATTAATTAATTTCAACGAGCAAATCGACGCGTTTCGTTCGTCTCGTCTTACGTGTTCACAAAGTACCATCCACCCGCGACAGATCGTCCAGCAAGAAGCGACGTAATATTTATATAAATTTTTTTCCTCTTTTTCAATCATCGCAGTGAAAGTATCGCTAGAATTTTTCTAACCGTTACGCACGGCTATCTCCTGGCTAATTGTCGATATTCAGTAACGCAGTGTATACACTGTGTAGCCATGTACCAGATTATCTATTCTTTCTTAGGAATATTACCAGCGAGAAGAAATCTCGAAGCGTTTTCTTGTTCTCTTTCGATACAAAACTGCGGCAACCTGACGGATACAAAATACACAGGTATTATAAACATAAGGTTAAAATTTCCAAAATTCGAAAATTTCTACGAAAATCACGCATTTTTTTTCTTTGACTTTGAGAATCTTTCTGACGCGTGACAATACTATTGTGGGTATACGTAATTTTTTATTGAAGAAACAAACTTAAAGTCGCGTTTTCATGATCTTTTTTTTTCATGTGCAATGCATAATGGTTTTGATAAATTTTGAATTTAATAATTTTATTTAGTGAATATACGTTTAGTAATGTGTTAATAGCTATGGCTTCTTTTTTTTTCGTGATAAAAATCACCGACATGATTACCCCCCTAAAATTGTCGCGCTTACTCGTTTTCAACGAAGACGACGACGACGACGACCAGTTACGATCGGGTTTAACGGGTGCTATGTATATTATCGGCGTTGTGCGACCATGCGTTGAAATGAAAGGAGACGCGACTTCTGAAAAAAAGCTCAGGCTCCACTTCTCCCTTTTTCCGTTTCTCCCTGTCGCTGCATAGAAACGAGCTCACCGTTCGATAATATATAGGAGAAGCGTTAAAATGGAACAGTCTATACATAGAAAATTTTTCGTCGTATAAACTGAAAGATCTCTAGCGATCAATGCGATATCGCCTTTATAGATTCCAATCCGTTATTCAGTCAATTACCATATTGGGGTCTGCCCGGTATGAATAAGAGAAAAACTGTTAGAATATGAAAAAAGAAGGTTTATTTGCAAAAGAAATTCAATGACTGAAATCATAGGGACGAGGGGGTGGGGGGGGGGGGGGGCGGCATACGGAAAAATCGTATGGCCGTCGCGACGCCTACGCCATCTCGCCCAATTGTGCTATCCCAATTGAATGGGCCCGTGTCGCTGATTGATTTTTTCCACTTTCTAAACGTAGACGTGCGATTTCCTGCACACGCTGGAATTTCATGATTAGCCGGACCGATCGTGTGCCCGTTTCTTTTTTTTTCTTCTTTTCACGTCGCTCTTTTTTTCATCACTCCCTTCTCTCTTCCTTTTTCTTCTTTTCCTTTCCTCCTTTTGTTTTTTGTCGCCGCTCGCCGTTGGCAATAATGTTCGTTGGGGCGTAGAATATTGCCACACCGTATACGAACCAAACCGACGAATGAACGCCGTTCTGGTACGAGAGACTAGAGAGACTCTCGTTGCGTACATACTTCTTCAATGTCTTTTGTGCGCCACGGGCGATTGTCGACGGCCGTCGCGACGCCTTCTCTATCCCGTAGCCATTTTGCTCAGACCGACAATGATCAAAGGAAAAAAAAAGAGGTAGCGATTAACGACGTAAGGGTTGCTGGGAAATAGGTCTGTGAGTGGGGCAAAGGCATTTTTGAAAGTGGCGCCATATTGGTGGGGATTACAATTGCAATTTTTTTTTAATTAGACGCTGATTAGGAATTATTTTATGGAAATAAATTCTCTGGATATATTCGGAATGGAGCTTGGTGGAGGTTGTGGTAAATTTACGAAGTAGCGTGTTACCGTATTGAAGTTTCGATCTAAGGGTGGTTTTCATAGTAAACTACCTGGCAGCTTGGTAATTACCGGTTCACTTAACGAAGCACGAATTAATTATCGTTACGTGCAGAAATGCGTGTAAATTACTACTTGTACACTTCCGCTCTTGAGATAGGCGCCTCTAGGTTATTGGTTTTCAACCGGAAGTCTCTTATGTGCTGAAGTGACGCTCGAATATAGAATTTATTACAGAGTTAAGGATTTCGAATTTTTTTTTTGGTAATGCACGACTAGTCACGAAACTTTTGTACAACGATGATTTAATCCAATTAATTGTGGCCGTTTAATAGATAATTCGACCCGCTTAATTTCGAACGATGAGATGCTTTTCTCGTAACATTGAATTAGCACGTTCTGATGAAACTTTTGGACTCGGTGTCGTCGTTTGTTATTTGTGAAATACTGCAAATTTGTTTCCACGTGGAGGCGTTGACGATTCAATTAGTTTCGCGAAATTTCCTCGGAGTCACGTGAACTCCTCGTCGTCCGACGTCATCCGAAACGTTGATTCCGTCACGGAATCATAGAATCATCGATAGACAGGATATACAGGGAGATTCATTGGAATTCCCGTGTCGAACCATAAAACTCGAATTTCCATATTGGCGAGAGAATTAATTTATTCATTTTCGAATATAACCGCCCACAATCATTAAAACGAGCTCATTCGAGTAGATCGAATCAGATATTGCATTGTCATTTATATATAGTAGTGCAATAAGAAATATATAGTTAAAATAAAAAATATCAGTGACAAGAATGAATCTTGATCGCAACAATCGTCAAGCGTTAATTAATTTCTCAATGGCGTCGCGAATCAATTTTTGCCTCACCCTTCCTTTGAATTTCTCATAGCCTCACTGATACTGCGACAAACTCACCGCTCGTTTTGTCATCTTATATCATCCGTAACAATGATTCAGTTTCGGAGAATCCATTACGAGCATTTAGAAAGCTGAGCGTATGCCCGACTGTCCGCACAAAATGACGAGAACAGTGAATTCAATTGTTTGGTTATAATAGTCGTGTTGTTTGGTAACGCGGTAAGTAACGTCACTGATTAGTAAGTCAAATGCGGTTGAGAAATTTCGTTGCAATTAATCGTCATCTTGTGACGTGTTTTCTGTATTATCGGCAAAGTTTACCGACCGACGGTAACAAGCGTAACAAAGAAGTGAGTACGAAGACTGCATAATTGAGAGAATTTCCAAAAAATATTTTCAAATGAAAACTAACAAGATTACAGGTAAATCGCGTGGAAACATTTTCAAAAATGATTCCGTACGAGTCAGATGATAAGTTACCGACAGAGTAATTGTACGTTAGTACGTAAAGTTCAGCAGATCTCCTTCAGATTACACTAGTTGGCTGATGCTAATTAGACGTTATAGAATTCTGTTTTTCGATACCAAAAGGCTGTACTTCGTCTATAAAATATTCTTGGATCCGGTACCTCGTTATCTAATTCCATGCTTGATACACGATTTTGAGTTAACTGGACTTTCAAGCAAGGGAATCGAATACTTATCTCTTGTGCGTTTAAGAAAAATACAAGATGTGCCTCAAACATGGCAATCAGAACTAATCCGTAAATATGGCGACCGTCATGCACCTACATATACACAGAGCCCATTTATCGGTTTTGAAGTGTAATATTTTAATAGTAATAATAATAATGAAGTACAGATGCATTTTATACAGTATGTATAGATAGACAGAGTCATAATATAGTTGTTCTTAAGTACTCGACCAATGTAATTATGCTTAATCAATTCATAAGGTTATTTATCGTCTATAGAGAGATATGTAGAACATGAATTCGTAAAACCTTATGTGGAAAAAGAAGTGAAGTCCCATCTTCGTGGTTCGTGTCGCGCAACAATACAAACAGACGAATAATCCTATTCATAGAAAATGCAAAATACGCAAAGGGCGCATCCGCGCGCACGCGACCAATCGCTACGCATAGCTATTAAAAAAAAATTGAAACAAGAGAAAGTTCGCGGAAACTATCAGAAAAGATGGGACGCACAATTTTTTTTTCTTTCCTTTCGGATCTTTTTTTTTACAATCGCTAACGAGATACCGTGAAGTCGTAGAACTATTGATTATAATTCCGTTCAAAGACTCGAGAAGATATCTCTGGTTGTCTACGACAATCGCCATTGCGATTGCGACATATTAAAAAGTTACGGGAGATGGGTAAAGGGGGAGAGTTGGGGGGATGATCGTTGCATATTCTAGTTTCTCACGCCCACGTTTTCTCTTGGGTTTTAGTTTTCACTCTTTTACGTTCATCTCTTTCTTTACAAACGTGATTACCTAATTGGAAATTTGTACATAACATCGTAGAATCTCTCTCTGTAATTACATTTCTCGCACGTTGAACGCATCTCGTTGGGCGCGAATTTTCAAAAAAAAAATCGACCTTCCATCGAGAATACTCATAAATCGCGTTGTCGCTCTTGCCTGGCGCGAAATTTGAACGAAGATAAAGTTTCGTCTCGTCAAATTGTCCGCTCGACGATTGTATCGCGAGCTCCGGTACCGCAAAGAGAATAATGAGAAACAAAAAGAAAAGAAAAAGAAAATTAACTCGAGAAATTCAAGTGGAACTCGACCGATTCGTCAATTCGTATTTATCATTGCTCTTTCTCTTAAGTCCGTTCGATGACAAGTGTCAATTAATAATGACAATTAATAATTAATTATAATAAATAATACTACGAGAAACTCTCCGAATTGGGAGAAGGGTTAGGGAGAGTATGTTTTTTTTTTTGGAACAATACTGAGGAGGGAGAGGGAACATTCGATTTTTTTACCAATGAAAATCTCCGTTACGTTAACGTCTGCGTTTGCGTCGTCGACATCGTTTACGCAATTTTCATTATTTTTCTCTATAATAAACACGTCATCCAGTCTCCATCGTCACAGAGTTCATTAGGAACTAACTAGTATTAATAATAAGAGTCTGGCAATACGTTTTCGTAAGATCCCGTCGTCCCGTTTAATCCAATGTCTTCGTTTATTAATTTCTTCCAGATCAATCTTTGAAATCTCGTTTTACGTGTATCCATCGCGGGACAACAAGACGTACAGTGAAGTAAGATGATCGGTAGAAATGATCCTTGGTTCGGAGCGACAAGATATAACGTGGCTAAGAGATATTCAGCCTACGTGGTGACTGAGGCTCTGAGAGAAAAGAAATAATAATAATAATTGATCGACAGAGGATCGCGCGAAATAGACTAATTACCGGTCGGCCTTGTAAACCGTTGAGGATTCCCCATTAAAATTTCCATAGGGATGACTGGGCTATGTAGAAATCTCTATAACGGGCTCAGCCGTGTTATTATTGAGCAACTCCTGCTTGTCCCTCAATTTGAGCTCGTACTGGGGCGGTGGGGATTCCTTGGTCTCCATTGGAGACATACCGTCGGTTTCCTCTATGGGGGAGACACCCTCTTCGCTATCCTCATCCTCGTCGTATTCGCCCACCGTCTTAGCCTCGTGAAGGTCGTGAAGTCTACCTGGTAGATAGGCTGGATGCGGTAGACCATAACCTTCACCACCATAGGTGACCTTCCCCATGAATGATCTGATCTCATCAAAGTAGGTATCCTCGCGCTCATTCTCGTTACTGCTACCTGGCGAATCAGCGACGGAGACGACGCCACTGCCGTCGTCGGCTTCGTGCTTCTTCAGGTGACGGTCGAGATTCGTCTGCTGGCCAAAGCAGCGTTCGCACAGAGGACACTTGAAAGGACGTTGCTTGTCGTGGATGTTCCTGACGTGACGCTGAAGATTGGAGGAGATGCTGAAGGACCTTTCGCAGTACTTGCACTTGTAGGGTTGTTCCCCGGTGTGAGTCCTCAGATGCCGGGTCAGGTTGGCCGAACGTGGAAAGACCTTGCCGCAAAACTTGCAGGAGTAACGATCCTTCATCTTCCCGTGGGCGTGATGATGATGGTGATGATGGTGGGAGATGACATCCTGGAACGGCTTGACCCCAGGGAACGCGCTGAGCGGCGGCCTCGCCAGGAGATCGAAGCCTGGTCTAGCGCCGCTCAGCCCGTTCATGAGTGTCCCTAAAAAAGGAAGTCCACGTGGCGGTCCGAAGGGTGGTAATGGTGGTAGAAGACGAGACTCTGGACCACCGCCTGGAGGTGGTGGACCACCGGGGAAACCCGGGAAGGTTCCGGCAGGCGATCGGTACATTGCTTCTAGGAACATGGGGTGTATAGGTCGTGGATAGGCCATGTGAGGTGGAGTGTTTGTAGGTTGATGATCAGCCACACTTCTTAGGGGTGAACTAGGGACTACTTCCTTCACCTCCACTTCCATCTCCTCCTCTTCCGGTTTTGCCCGTTCCGGTGGTGGTGGCGCTTCTTCGACTACTGGCGCCGGCGAAGACGCCGCACTCTCCAACACACTTTCCGGCTGATCTCTCCGCTTCGTTTGTACCCTCAGATCCAGGGGTTGATCCGTCGACTCCTCCGACGCTTCCGTCTCCATCCTCTTGTCCGTCGACTTACTCGTCTCCTTCCTCTTAACAGGATCCTCGTCGCTCTCTGGCGTAGGTTGTACAGGTGGTCTGGCTGGTGACGGCCGGAAGTTAGAGGTGGCTTCCTCCCCCGTGCTAGGCGACACCTTACTATGCTGTGGTAGTATCCTAGGTGGCGTGAAGCGTTCCTTCTTAGGACTGTCGTATCTCTTCTCAGTCTGCTCGACCTTAGGCGGAAACAGCAGGGACGAGTTCAGGAAGTTCGGTGCGTTCGGAAATATCCCAGGATAGGGACCCATGAGACTCGGTGGATAAAATGGCAGTGCACCGGGTAGCGTGACCGGTGGTCGCGGATAAACCAGAAACGGATTCGGTGCAGAGGTCGGTAGCTGGGTCATGGTACCGGGTGGTCCCGTGGGTGCCGTCGAATCACAGAATCTTTTATGCTTCGCCAGTGACGTAACGGTATTAAACGACTGTCGGCATTTAACACACTCAATCTGCAGACGACAAGTCGCGTGCATGCGCTTGTGCCTGCATAGATTCGAAAATTGCGTATACGCCTTAGAGCATACTTCACACTGAAATGGTTTCACGCTACTGTGTATATGCGTATGCTGCTTGAGACCGGAACTCGTGGCGAACGTCTTGCCGCACTCGGTGCACGCGTGACTCCTGGCGCCGACGTGGTTCGTCCTTATGTGTCGCTGAAGATTCGACGGATCCGTGAAGACCTGTGTTGACAAAATCGACTATGAACGATACTTTCAGAATGTGTCGCCACTCGTCGTGACCGGTTTCGCCGCCCTGTCGTTCACGGCGTGAACTACTTACCTTGGGACAATTTTCACATGGATACTTCCGCAGATCCCCGTGGACTATCGCACGATGACGTACAAGCAATGGCCGCCAGGCGTATCCCCTGGGACAGCTCTCGCAAAGATGCTGCTCGGCCGGATATCGATGACACGTCACTAAATGACCGTCGAGTCTGCAACAGTCGGTAGACAACGGATACGTGAGATCATACGGGTTTCACGTGTCCCTGGCCCCTCCCCCATCGCCGTAACCGGGAGTCCATTCCAAGTCGAGGATGGTGACTAAGTGAACAGCCACTCGGTAATGTGTAATAATAACCGTCCCACGTACTGTAACACCCCACCCCCCTCTAAACCAACCCCTATACGACTACGTATACGATGTATATATACTACGACGTCGACGTTAAACACGCTACGGCCATGGGGATGTCATGGTGTTGGGGCATTGATTTTGCACCCCCAAACGTGTCGTGTGAAACCTATTCGTGGTGAGATAGTACCTCTGTGGTGACGGTGTTCCCTGCCAGATGAGCTGTGAGCACGCGACGCTGATGATATACTGGGACGTTAATATCCCGAATATGGGGACCTCGTTCAGATTTTTACGCAATACGTATCCAAAAGATTTTTTTTAATAACGGCTCGGATCAATCGATCGCATTCTTATAACGTATACGCAGGATACGTTGTTATTGAAATTTATTGCTATTTCAACGGGGCAATTTGAAGTAAATAAAATGTATTAGGTAAAGAGAGACAATTCGAAAATATTTCTTTTATTGATACTACTATTGGTAGTATGCATATGGATATGTCCGAAGTTCTAGCTATAAGTCAATCATCGTAATAATTTTTACAAGGATATGATCAGGCATCGATATACAATCAATAATAAATTTGATGCGGGGGGGGGGGGGGGGGTAGCGGAAGAATAAAGTTGGACAGAGAATTTCTTTTGTGATATATAGATATATAGTGTGGTCTAATTCTCACGAAGAAAGTATCTAATTGCAAAGTAGGGATGGGGTGGAGGGGGGTTGACACGTCTCCGAAGAAAAGGGAAGTCCGGGGTGAATAATGCATTGATACGCTTCATGCAGAATAAACAAACAGTGTCCATTATATCTAATGATAAAATCTATAAAGGCAATATGGTGGCGAAACTCATTCTCGCGAGGTTCAGACACTTGTTTGGTTCTCACCCAGGAGAGAGCGAGAGAGCGAGAGAGCGAGAGAGACAGGAGTACGATCAGGGGACTGGATGTCGTCTATCATGTCAACCTACAATCACGACGCCAACGACGCACGGCGTCGTATGCGTATCAGCGCGAAATGTAAAAAAAAATTGCGTGGCCAACTTCAAGCGGGAGAATAATTGAAGAAACTTTATGATTGATCAGTGGGCAGATATGTTATCAAATTAAAGTGTCAGGAGCGATACGTAAGAGGAATAAGTGATAAATACAAATAATCGGCCGATTGTCGTTATACTTGTGTAAATTAATTAGGGGATGATTGCAAGTTTGAAAAATTTGTTTAAACAAATCAAGAAATTCTTGGGGGTGGGACGAATGAGCTTTGTAAAAAGTCCTTATGGTGGATCGATGGGAAACGTTTGACTTTCCGTATCAGCCCCTTGTTGTGTATATGGAGCACGCGTGCAACCCCTAACTCCATAAGGGATAGCACGCGTCGCGTCAGAGAGGCTAAAAAGGTTGCGTGATCGGTTGCGTACTTTTCATTCAGATTTCAAGTGGATAACGCGTAGGCCCTTGAATTCGGACGGTTAATTAATAATTGACGCTTTGAATTTCGGCTTTCTATTGGTGACTTTTCATCTTCGGCGCATGCGCACTCTTCATGAACATTTCTTCCCACACCGCGGCTTCCTTTATCGTCTGGATAAACCAGCACCGTGAATAACCAGTTCGGTAATAATAATAGAAATAAACAAAAAAAGACACGAAATTGAAAAGAAGCCAGTCATTTTTTTTAAATCGAAATCAAGAATCGGATAAATCGTATCGTGCTGAGGGGGTGGACATGTAATTTCTCGACGATCTGATTTTGAAATGTATTGTACAACTGAATGAATCTTTAATGGCGACGCCTACACCCTCGGATTCCCAGGGATGATTGTACCGAGATATAAATACATACGAAATTTAAATATTGATTTTGAAATAGATGGAAAATTTGAATATCTTTTTTTTTCTTATATTACAAAATCTTACTTACAGCTCTATGTCCAGGAAGGGTTTGTCGCAGACGGTACACCTGATTTCACCCTCTTCCTCGTCCTCGCGATCCTCGTCTACGGTGCCGCTGTGCTGGGAAGCTGAAATTACAAGTGATTACGTATATTTAGTGTTGATTGATATGAGAAGCTGATAAGATTTCATTTAGGATTTAATTTAAAACTTAAGACCCCTCTATGTACCCTATCTGTTTCTATTTTGAGGGATTCTTTAATTTTTTTTATTATTATTAATAATACTCTGCAATTTCACCTGGTGATCTCGAAAAATTACGTGATTGAGAACGACAAGTGGATATCCACGAATAGCGTGACTGTTTACACAGAATACTATCGTACGACACATTCCTGAATTATTAAAAGAAAATGATAATATACTCGTACAGAATCGTGACGTCATATCAATAAAGTTTAAAGTCAAAAGGATGTAAATAAGCATCAAAGAATTATTAAAAAAAAACACACAGAAATGCATAATCATTACAAGAACATTTTATTAAAAAAAAATTACCGAAGATCCTTGAAATCTCGATTAATCACAATTGTATTAAGACTTTGAATTTATGACGCAATCAGTTGTTTTGAGGTTGAACTTAACGCACGAAAAACAATCACTTAGCCGCGGCAAGGAATACTCTGATCAATCGCGATCCGATACACAACTCCACCGCGAAGACAATAGACACAATGATGCTCTAGTTTGTGCGCCACGTACTATCCTATTACATAAATACAGACAGGGTGAGCGAAACGGTATCCTATTGGTAAGCAGCGGAGGCCAACAGCCAATCATAGGCGAGTGCGGTTTGTAACCCCTGCGAGGTTCCAAATGTCACGACAGCAGGTAAGTCAAATCAGGAAGTCGAGAAACGTTAAAGTGAGCCAATGCCTTATTTGGATTTCCAAACTAAACTAGCCCCCCACTTGTTACCCAATAACAGTTGGATAATTTTGAATACCGGATAAAGAAACTTCATCGGGCAAAATAGGCCGACGAAATTGTCATATAACAAATATAAAAGAAAAAAACCTCAAAGTGGACTATAAAAATCATGTAAAAAGGTTGAGCGTTATTTTTGGAAAATGTTGAAAATATTTTCTTTTCGAATTGTATGAACTTAATTATTTACATTAATTTATAAAATTGTATTGTTTTTGAAAATAATTAGTGTCATAGGTTAAACCACTATATGGTAAGTGCCAGTCAATGTTAAGCTGTGCTGACCTCCCAACGGTTATTTAAATCTCCTGCTACACTTGTCGAGCCATATGGCTTGACGATGGGCCCCCCAACGGACCTTCATGGGAACCAACCAACCCCTATGTTACAGACTATAACCCCGGTACAACTGCCACCCCCAACGATACAACGTTAATCGCTCCTCTATCCACAACTAATTTGAAGCGGCACGCCGTGAATTTAGACAATAAGGATGCGGTGAGTCCCCGGATGATGAAAGTGTTGAAAAGTTCGTTTTTTTTATTAACAGTATAGCCACCACAAGAAATACAGACGTAATAAGGGTTGTGAAAGGTGGATCCTTCAGCATGACAGTAAACAAGACACACTGTATACATATATACAGAGTTATTCAGGTCTATTGAACGACCTGAAGATGGTTCTGTCATTTGATTTCTATTAATTCCCATGCTAGAACCATCTTCAGGTGGTTCACTATTCTTGAATAACCCTGTATAAGGGATGCGAAGTAGAATCTTAATAATTATACATTAACAACAGTTCTCACGGTATCATTTAATGACTATGCGTATCATCCGTAAAGAGCGAAAGATATTCTCCGTATAATTTCATGACTTAATATGAGTGGGAGGGGGAGAGAGAGAGAGAGAGGAACCCCTGCAGAGTCACGTTGCGGAAAGTCAACAGGTGGGATACACCGGCATCAACCCCCAGCAGTCAAGTCAGTTGGTAGTCGCCATGGGAAAAAGTAACCGAAATCAATGTCTTTATGGTAAAGTCGACAGAGGGTTGTAAAGTGGGTGTAACAGAAGCGTATTAAAGAATTTTCAAACGTGTTACATGTACCCTTGTGAAAATATTACGTCACTGTAAGTCTGATTTGTGATGCATATTCCTCCGTATTACTATAAGATATATATATATTGTAAAACAAATATAGTTTACTAAAAATATTTATGGCAAAAATTCATCTGAAATTTTGCTCACGTATCGACGATTTTTTCCCAGGCAATGGGGTGGCAGCACCAGTCTCCCACAGGGGGCGAACTATCGTATCTTACAAGCCAGATCGAAAAGAACATCGAGCCGAATGTCAAATATGGACGCGTCATTAGGCCGATACGATGAATCAGATAGGGTTGGGATTTGAGAAGCGATCGGTCCTGTAGCACCCCCAGTTATAAAACCCCGAAAGAGTGTCGCGTGCCCTTTTGTGTGGTACCCCTTTTTTTCTGGGTGGTATTTTTTTTCTATATTCCCTCTCTCTTTCTCTCTGGTCCCGGTTAGGCGCGTGTTAATCGACAATTTAAGTCATAAATTATCGAAGCCCTAATAGAGCCGTTGAGGGTAAAAATGACGGGCAAAAAAGCATTGGCACGTTGCTGAAAATCGAAAACTATAACTCACGTTAACTGCGCCTTATTCTGCGCACAACACTGAGGTAAACCAAAAGGTCATAAGAGATTTTTAATTTTTCGATTTCTAAAATTTCCTTCGCTATTACACAGGCTGCTTCGCGCCAGTTCGTCGCAGCATCCGAAAGACACGCGTAACGAAAAAAAAAAATTGCCAGGTAGTAAAATCGCGTGAGAAAATATTAGTTCCATTTCGTCATATGCAAACAGTCTCTCGTAAGTCACAGCAAGTCCATACACTATCGTGCTAATATGAATGAAAAATATATATATATAAAGAGGATAAAAAAAAGGTGTGAGCAACTAACCAAGGGGAGGGGGGGGGGGGGGGGAGGAGACACACAATGGCACGTGCCACAATGAGAAGCGGCTTGCTCGAATATTATATCTGAGGTTTGAGCCGCGATTTGAATGCGCCTGTATGTTCAACCCCATGTAGGCGTGTTAAAACGATTCACCCCCTAGTACTGAAAAAAAGAAAAAAAAATGATCCGTACGCTGGAGGCAGGACAGGGCAGAGAGCAGGACAGGGTATGGCCAAGAGACGGGGTAGGTAGGACATGGCACAGATGCCTGCCGTAAGGGTTGAACGGTCCCGTAGCCGTTTGTTTGACATCATTATTCCCATTGTGGGGTTGACGCTTTTGGAGATTCGCCCGTGAAATAGCTCCATTAGATTAATAGTCGTAGAACGTGTCTGACTGTGGACGTCGAGGGTGTAGCGAATAAATTCGGGAAGACATAAAAGAAAGAGAGAGAGAGAGAGAGAGAGAGAGAGAGAGAGAGAGAGAGAGAAAAAATATAGAAATACGAAAGGGAAAGAGTAGAGCAGCTAATGGAAATGGTGGGACTATGGGGGGGGGGGGGGGCAGTGATATTTCATGGGGTAGTGAAAATTGCCTCCTCGTTGCCCTCCTTACGATTTTCTAGCACCTCTTTCTTTTTTTACCCCCCACCCCCTCGCACCCACCCCTTGTTACCCTCGATCCTACAACTCGGCAACTCGGCTAGAGTCGCGCCCGTAAACTCGGCCTTTAATCTCTTAATTAATTTTAGAAATTAACATCGCCACGAGGGGCCGACTTAATTGCGAGGCTACGTTTCCCGCCACTAAAAATGTCCCGTAAAACTACCCTTATTCTCGGCGGATTCGCAAGTAGCGACTTCGTTCCTTCTAATAGGTTGATGGGATTGCTCAGCGAGGTATGCTGATCACGTGGTACATTTTTTTTATCGGGGATGGAAAAAAGAAGGGTTGAAGATTCTCAAAACTCATTTAGGATTTGAGCCACTATTTTGAATGAATTAAAGATTACTCTGCCATCCTTACGTTTCCTTGGACTTAGATTAACTGTGCGTAAATCTTTGATTGGTAATTCGGCGGTAACCGATGGCGTTTCAACCCCCAATATAGAGGTCTGTGAATTTCTAAGAGCAATAGAAATGCCACCCATCCATTAAGGGAGTGAAAACCCCTACCCATACCGTGATCCAGCTCCAGTAATTACGGATAAACATTTGCCCGGAACTGGTTGAGCCCATTTCCGGGACAGACCCAACCCCCGTGGCTTTTGGGCCTGACATAAATTCAACGAACTCCTCGAGTCAGGTTCCGGGTCTGATGACGCAACGAAAAGTAACGAGAATCGCAAAAGACAAAAGAGAGTCAAAAAAAGCGATGGTGAATCAAAATTTTCATCTCGGTAGCAAAATAAAAGAAAGGACAAATTAAGAGAAAGAGAAAATTCTCTCATCCCCGTCGTCTGCTCCCGCAGATTTTAACAGCACAACTTTCGTAATAAGCCCCGTTTTAATTATCGCGACATCTGGGTGTCTCATAACCTTCCCTCAACCGCTACCCCTCCTATGTAGAATTCGGACCATTCACACCCCCCTTTAAGGAGAGAGCAACTGAACACGGACCATCATTCCCCAGTTACGCTCAGACACTCCCAGCATCCCATAAACCTTTTGCTTTTCAATATTAACAGTATTGGGATTATTATATGGAAACCGATTTTTGAACTTTTCAAAAGAATTCATAATCGAGCTGTTCCAGTGGCACGCGACACCCCATGTCTATTCACCCCATAAGTACAGATAGTCAGATAAAGAGACAAACGGGTAAAATTCATAGGAAGCGTGTACGTACATAGATAATCAGTGCGTACTTACAATATATATATATAGTATAGGGTTAATACGCAACGGACGCCAGGTGAATCACGCCAAAGTCACGGGGCCATGACGAGCAAGTAGTCAAATAAGGGTGGCATAAGTGTACGGGCGTGCTTTCACGATTCACGATTTACCCTATGTCGCTCCTGATCGTCCTGGCCCATCTAGCACCTGCCCCAGGGGTTAATTGTATGCACGAGCCGCGATTCGATTCGTATCGCGTAAAGTCGTAAAGTCGCAATTCCATGAGAGCGACTATAAATCATGTAATATTAATATACCCTTTGTATTAAATAATACGAATAATCATCAAATTACCTGTTTCTCTGTCGCTTCTATCCTCCGTCGTGTTTTCACCAAGCATATCCTTCAGCTGAAGAGGCTCCCTCAAACCTAAAAGCAATTCCTCACCGCTGGCGATGTCGCGTATCGCTTCGTAGACCATCTGCAATGAAAACGTATATACCATTGATTAAGGTTCGTTCATACTAAGGTAGCGATAAGAATTTTTGTTATTGGTTAATCAGGATTTCTCAGACACCCGTGGGACTAGTACACTGTACTGTGTTCACCTATAGATCAGGGTGAGTTAATAACTAAACACTCTGTATACACATTGCTTAGGGTGCACCCACACTGCATGAAATGAGGGGAGGAGTAAAGCATGTGCTTTGGTTCACACCGAAACGATTCTACCCTAAGAGCTTGACTCTTGGACTAACCTCGAATTGACATGGTGACCTCGATCTATCATTTCGCGACAACTACGCGTTCATGAGAACCACTTCTAGCCTTAACACAGTAAAGATTCTTATTCGCAAGTAGAAAAATAACGTTAATTCGTATAAATTTATAATCGGAACGTTGAACCATGAAATCGTTAGGAATATTTACTTTTATGTAGAGAGCGACGACAGATACGTTCTCATTGGAGCGACGTGCCGATTGATACTGATTCCTTAGGTTACCTTGGCATCCTAACAATTCTCACAATATTCAACTAGTTGTCTATCGATATCTAGTTGATAATGGAGTTGTACGATAATGACGGAAATTTCTAAAAAAACTAAACTAGTCAATTCATACGAGGGTTAGAATTTGGTTTATGGGCGATCGTCACGTTTTCATGAAATAAACAGCGAGCATCGGTACCGATAACAGAGAATTTATGTTCTACCTTACCGACCGATTTATAGATAAGTACATCAGTCGTGTAAGCGCTCAGTTGTATATCTGTATGATAACAATAGAAAGAAACGAATTCAAGAAATGTTGTTAAAATCTAATCATTAACATCTCACAGTGTTGCCCTTTTTTTTTGGTGAAGTCAGAAACGCTAAATATACAGAATGGATACGTCGTAGGTTTCAAAGATCGATCGATCGTTATTGTTATTGTGATATTGATTCAATACTACATTATCTGTATAATCGAAACGTTAATCGAGCATCTCGATTCGGCGATCACGACAAAGGGGAGCACAGATATTCAATGTAACTTTATGAAAGGTTGAATGTTATCATTCGATTTTTCATCAATTATGTAATTCCTTACCTGTCCGCCAATGAGAACGTGTCGCATATTAACAGCGTGTGGACTTGCGGTGCTGCGAACGTACTTGAGCCAATTTGTCGCTTCATGCGATGCGTCCAACCAACCCCTAACGCCATTTCCGGCGATGCATACCTGCGTCAAGTAAACATAAGGAAGATTGAATGAAAAATTGTTTACGGTCAAATTTCCAACGATCCTACGTGGTAAATTTATGACGGAATGTGAAATCCGACAGGGCTTAAGGCGCGTTCCTAACCCTCAAAATTGTGGCCAGTGGAAGTCAAGCGATAACCCAACGCCTCCCCCTCCCCCTTTCCACTTCCCACTTCGTTGAATACGCTGCGTAATGTTTAGATCCGGAACATTGCGTTTAACGGGCTGTCGCTCTCAGTTTCCACCCCAGTCCGGATCTCGTGCATCTGGATACTGCCTTTAGGATCCCCATCGCTCGTCCCTACTTTTAGGGCGAGACAAGTGATTTTTTCAATTGTCTTGCGACCGCAACGCGCTGGCGTTGTCGCTTGGTCGACCATGCGTCTCACCCTCGACCCACCCCATCGCGTCTCACATCTCAGGAGTCAAGCCCCAAACTTCGCAATAGGGAATCGTCATCAAGTCATTAAGATCATCATTCAATTCGCAGGTCATTATCGTTCATTAGAAACATTCGTCACTCTTGCGAAATTAAAAGCACGTTTTTCTTCGCACGCGATAATTACCCGATTTCTAATTAACTACAAAATTCATCCAGGTACCCTTGCAATGATAATATTATGAAAATTTTTAATGATGCAACATTTCTCTAATCTTAATCCTTCATAAGGTTTGCCTTACGTTAGAACCCCCCGAGCTGGAACGTTGTCCCACCTGTCGGTTACAAGCGAAACTAGATAACCATAAAAAATCAATAGTAAGTTTCGCAGGTGGATAAGTGCCGTTGGGTTGGTAAGTAATCACAGTTGGTGAACCTAAGAGTACCTATCTAGCAGTCCCATCCCGGTCAACCTGATCCGCATCCCTCGAAAATAATCCTCAGGGAAAAAGCCGAGTAAACTGGTGAAAACATCGGATGAACCTCAAGCGCTTATTTACGCTTCGACACTTACTCAGGTATCGTCCGCAGGCTGTCTCATTCGCAATTCACTACAATTGTGCTTCGTTACTCTAGCGAGAGATCGAATGACGCACTCAATCGAATCCTAGAGAGTTTTTCCGCCTGGCAATCAAGCGGGCTCGACGAGCGATGCGACTGTTTGAATTTTAGTAACTAATAAAGTCCCTAGACGGCAGACGACAACTGTCGACCATTGAATATCCACAATGCACCACCACGTGATTCGGACTGGAGATGTTTTCCAGTAACCCGTAGTGTCTCCGTTGAAGAAGTGTCATCCGTTCTTCGTAAAGGGAACCGAACGATTTTCACGAAAGTAAAACGAAAATGGTGGCTTCGGTTTATATACACTAAGGAGCGTCTCAAGATGATGGGCACGAACTTCTTTGACAATAAGGCAGCTCGGGGCAACACGACAGATTAGGATCTGCAGGTCCGTCACACCTTCGACAATGATGTGTTAACTTCGTAGTGCCATAGGCGTGGGATTTATAATTTTATGTGTTATTTTGTACTTTCAACGAGGGATGCTCGTCTGAAATTGGCCATCAGGTTAGTACGCCCGTTCCTAAGCGCAGCGGGACGTTTTTCACTTTGTCGGCATCCCTGGGCATGTGCGGACAATTCGTAGGACAGATTTGTCCACGGGAGAATCTTTCCTTTGAGAGTGAATTCTCGCTTTGTGAATTCCCATAAGCGTGCGGCTTCTGGTTTGAGCTCTTCTTCGTTTCCGGGAATGGAGCAGAAAGGTGATTTTGGAGACTCGCGACTTGTCCCGCTGGCATTATTACGAATCAGGAAGGAGTAGGACATTTTCTTTGAATTTCTACATTCGTGTCGCATAATGTGCTTATGAAAGAGAGTCGGTTGGCGACATTTGTTTATATTTATTTATATGGTATAATTACGATTACTCGAGCCTCTTTAGAAAATGGTTGAGCCTTGCTAGTCGTACTGACGGCGGTGGATGAAATTGCTAAAATTGGCAGAAACGCGACCATTTTAATTACATCTGGTTTATTCCCGTTGATTTTTCTCTATGTAATTTAAACGCGCGGCCGTAGGCACACGAGAAAGAGAGAAAGAAAGCTCGTAATCCAGAACGCTGTAAAATGGCCATGACTCATAACATTTGTCCAGGAAAAAATTGAATCGACATATAAACGTACAACTTTGACTTCGTTCATTACCACTAATAATACGTAATTCCCAAACTTAATATTTTAATCCAAGACAAAGTCCCATTTGGTCACTAGACAAATTTTCCATATAGATTACGCAATAAATTGCCCACCGATCCAAATGCAAAAATAGAAAAAAAGAAGGCGAAACAAATATAAATGAAGAGAACTAAGGGACAGTATATCCAGCCAATTAAATATGCCGCTAAGGATAACTCGGAAGCTGGTCAAACCACATCCCGTGGTAGAAAATAGAAAGACTAATTGGAGGAACAAGTCGTGCTGACCACATCGAAACTGGAAGTAACAATCCCGGAGCCCGATATCTGGGACTTAGAATCCGACCTTGCCGGATGAGTAGGACATGCGGTTGGACGATCCTTACCCGGCATGGGGCAGAGGACAGAACCAGGACAAAACACATGATCGCCTCCTTTGTAACCTCACACCTCTGACAAAAACCGATCCTAGAGAAGCTTTCGCTCAGTTAGAAATAGGTATAAGCTCTTTCAGGCAGACAACGTTAGTCTCAATAGTCCCTTATAATCGGTAACGTTCCACCACGTCGTATCGTCCTGAATGACCAGGACCAATGCCCGTCAATGCGGCCGGATAATACCAGGAGGCCGATTGTCATCTTGCCGGATGTCTAGATTTTCGAGATTCCATCGAGGAACGTGTCGATTCTTGAGAATGAGACTTATTGTCGTTAAACTGTCCTAGTCCTGGCATTGTATCAGTATACAGAGGGCCTGTACACCCAGTGGATGAGTTCAGGATGACAAAGGTCAGGATGCTAATGTACAATATAGTCACCAGGTATGAATTAATCAAGGTATATTTCTACGTACAGGTCGCTTTGAAACGTCCTGTATATATTACGTATATATTAATACCGTTTACGAGGCATGTCCCGACGGCTGTGGATACAGCAGACTCTCAGGGTCTCCCCATCCAGACAGAAAAGTTATGAATAAAAATCGATCGATATTGATGATAAGCTCCTCTGACGTTCTGACGCAAAAATGCTTTTAGCCAACGCAGTAGGCGCGCCATATTGGCAGCCACGCTGACGTTTCTATACTCTTACGTAATATACTCAGCCGTAGGAACTTAGGCGGAGTTTCATTTTCGGCGACGTGTATAGTGTCGGAGTTGGCAGCAATGACTATCTCGTAAATACAACTGTTAGTCGAGTACGTTAGTTTTCGTCGGTGTGAATTACTTAAAGCTAGCAAGGGTACAGGGTGTTTCAAAAGTAGAAACGGAATTTCAACCCGCGTGAACCTCCCCCCCCCCCCCCTCCTGTCTCGAGTGAACTTTAATCGTGACGATCACGAGGAAAATATACTATAGCGAGAAATAATCATGGCGTACAGGCGCAACGCTCCCGCTTCGGTAGGCAGTCAATTATCATCCCCTAAATAACAGGGTGTTTACGATTCTTGGCGTCGTAACGGCCTCCTGCCAACCCCTCTGTATATATTATATATAAGTGTATACTGTATAAGGCACCCCAAGCCTATTCTCGCTACTTGCATTAGCCTGGCGACATCTTTCCTTAATTTCCAAGGCATTGCAGGTGACTGGCACGGGAGACGGGCTCCTGAGTGTGAAGCTGCTTTAATTAATGCTTAATTAATCCCGGTAATCGGTTATGGCTACGATGATGATTTTAACCGACGTACAGCAGCTTGCCAGCTCGAGACAGGAGACTGTAGTAATGGGTACTGAATTTACGTCCCCTTCAAATTTCTAGACAAGTATGGCTCTTCCGGAAGTTTCTTATCGGTAAAGACCAAAATTTATGGTATTTTCAAAATTCTTCGTCATCCGTCTAGTACAATGGTACATATGTATACATATGTTGTACCATGTACTTGACCCAGTTGACTCGTGCCTAGGATAGACCTGACTATAATGACGTGACGAACTGTGCCCTGCGAGCCGTGTCTAACACGCAGCAGATGCCACCCTCAGAGAGAATGTATGAGAGAGAAAGAGACTTTATGTTTGATACGCCCAGAAGGGAAGCTACCCCCGTTTAGTATCTAGCGGTATAAATTATTATACCGCTAGTCGCGTCAGACCCAGCTTCTTACGATCGATCATTAGAGACCTATTTACCAGAAAATTTGGGAAAATTGTTTTTCTCCTCGAGACACCCCTCCCCTCCCTCTCTCTCTCACCGTGAAGAGAGAAACGTCATCATCTCCCTCATCCACGTTAGGGGATGTTTTTGACGTGGAATCCACGTCAAGCAAAAGGATAAATCGCTGACTTGTAAATGCGCCCCTCAAGGCTTCTCAAGACCTTAACCTCATGAAATTCCTATACAAATCTAAGGGTAGTTCTCATTGCTTAGTGAAATCGCCAACTGGCAAGTCCTATAGCACTGTCGTGCGTTTACGCAGTTGGTTACCCCATGCTCCAGGCTGTTTCTACCTGCTGATTAATGCAAGCCAATAGGTCCAAAGTACACTGGACCAGTGTTTATTGGACTTGCAGGCTACGGGGTTCTGCAACAGCAGATTAGTTCGCTCGCCGCTGGCTTCCGGGCGAATTCACAATCGGTGCACGTCACGCGACTCGATAAGGAAAAACAGTCGTTTTGTAAAATAAGAATCTACCAGGAGATAAGATCCAAAATGGTATCCATGAAATTGAGTCAAGAGAGAGAACAAAGAATACAACTAATTCCAAGGGCACAATGGCTAGTGAATAAACCTTAAGGATTTCCCAATTGAGTTCATTGAGTATTGACTGTGTATGGGGTGGTACGGTGTTTCAGGACTGTAGACGGGAAACCAGGTAGCCCCGTGACTGAAATGCGAAACAATGTCAACGAGGACCCCCGCGCAGATCAAAGGAGGCTTGAATTGTTTCCCGTTAAATTATAACCGGCGCACTTACTCGACTTCTCGTTATGAGTTGCGAACAAGTTCAATTAAGTCGCCGCCGTTCACTCGGCTGACGTCGAGAACGGCTTCCTAGACCGTGCGTCAGGGTGGAGGGGGTCCGGGAAGTGGGGGCAACCACCCCACGTGGTCCTGGCACCCAGATGCTGTGCCTTCGCAGTTCTAGGGTGTAAAGACGCCGTGTCACAAGGGGTGAGAGAACGCGCGACCTAAAGAGAACAAGAGACACGGAAAGAGATGGGTAAAGCCTGGTACACACTGCAGCTACGGCCCAAACACGCTGTCGAATGGTTAGAGCTGTTACGAAGAACAAGGACTGTATATATATATATATATATATGGGGGTCAAAAAGATTCGCAGCAAGAGGGACACCCCTAAGGACGAGAAAACTACCCTTCAGGGTTGATCACGATGACTTTGAACTGTTCAGGTCAGCCTGACGGCCATGGCAACACGTGTCTCTTATGTCTATTTTCGACAGATAGCACCGTAACGACTCAGAGATTTATCACCCCTCGTGCTACGAGTACCCAGCATCCAGCGGCTGGATTCATACCGCATAAATCACCCCCCTCAATCAAAAGGGTGGTGAATGACTGGAATATTCTTCGCGAAAATTCAGTATCGCAATCAAATATTATCTGTCTTCACAAACATTTTCTAAAAATCAATTCTCAAATCAAGGGACTGACTTTGCTACCTCCTTTTAGCACCCTTGGCTTCTCGGCTCGGCAGCGATGGGGTTGCGATCCTGTCTCGCGCGAGTTTATTTAAATGTCAAAATATACACGTCCGCGCAACCCTAACGACAATGGTATCATATCTCTATTAACATAATACGAGAAGGCACCGAGCGGACAAAAACTGTCAATCAAAAACGAGATTCTCCATGCAAAAGGGCTAGTTAGGGTTATATATATATATCTATACTTACTGGTATATCTCAAAAATTTTTCCTAACGTCTACGCGCTGGTGCATAACATTTTTTTTCTTCTATTCTCCACGTACAAAACCGAACGTGTTGTGTTTATTATATATATACCCAGGAGCTAGGTTACGCGACAGACTTCATCATTTCTCCTGCATTATAAACGCAGGTCTCAATCGTGGTACCTAGGGTCATTTTTAGGTACGTATACGCAAGTACCTAGGTATAGGTATCATTGTCAAATACCTCGGATGCAGGTATCCCAAGGATACCCTGACTGGCCATTGACGTAAGCGAGAGAGAAATAGAGTCCCGAGACGTGAATAATAATCCCGCTGTAATTCGAGAGTCGGGTAATTTAAGTGGAGGTGGGTTACGAAACACCAGGGCCCTTTCAGTTCGATGTTACGCTACTGGCTGACCGCTCCTTGACCGGTAAAATTTTGCTTGGATGACCATAGGAGACCCTGGGATTCTTTTGACGATCGTAGGGAAGGCTTGTCAACCTCGTATGACGTGGCTAACAATGCGAAATCCCTGCCTCCCTGATTGTCACTTGTTTCCTGCCGATTCTGGACGAGCGCTCACGGTTTTCACATTTAAATGGGTAGACGGGAGGAGACGGTGGAAGAGGAGGAGAGAGAGAAAGAGGAGGTAAACAATGGTCCAAAGGGAGAAGGAAGACGGAGGAAGGAAATCGTGGAGGAAAGTAACGCAGGCTCGCGTAACCCTACGCCTTGAGAAAAAAGGTACCGTTCGCGACGGAGAATAAATTCCTCTATCGATTTAAATAAACCGATCTTCGAGTAACCACGCGAAAATGTTCAAGGGTCCGTTCACACAGGTACCTTTTAAATAATGGTACTCAGGTAAGGACCTTGCTTGCCCTATAGCTACTACGAGTCTATACGTTGGCTATGTGGTTTAATGCTGTCCGGTGTACTTGAGTCTTTGGACATTGTTAAGCTTTTTGGAAATTGTTTGACGTCATTATGAGATTGGTAACAATGAAAATCATTATTGCCAACGTGAAATCGTCTCCGTTTCTTTTGTCGAATATCGAACGGTGGTTGGTTTACTACGAGCAGAAATGGCTGGGGCCTTTGTCCGAGTCGCCATTTATATAATTTGTCACTGGCATACGGTCCGCGGGCTTTCCGCACGATTTGACAAAAAAGTACGACGCGTGTGCGCGGTATGAAAAACAAGCGTGAGTGAGAGAGAGAGGGAATGTACTTTCTCTCTCTTTTACTCCTACACGAAAAGCTACTACGATTCCTGAAGAACCCGAGGGGCCCGTTGCAATCGCCTGGAAAAAAAGCACACGAAACCAATATGTTCGAGAGTTCGCAGCCAAACGTGCCTTTTACTCTGTCGAGAGAGAGAGAGAAGGAGAGTGGGGGAGGAAGAGTGTATAGAAAGAGATACACCATGAAGAAAATTAAAAAATTTAAGTACTACTCGTCGGTACGATACAGCTCGATATAGATATAGCTGAAAGCTGTGGAATTGCATTGGCGTAGACTCTCGATGGACAAAAACATTAGATTCTCTACGTACGTTTGTAATGGGCGACTGATTGATCTTTTTTTTTTAAGGTTCACAGAGAATTTTCTGTGTAACCTTAATTGGATAGAGAATTCACGTACGTGCTAGGATAACGCCTATTTACGGCCGATCGAATTCCGATCCCTTTCGATTGGCTTAGTTGCCACGCGGGCACACCGCATCCCTACTTCCATTACCTACGCGTCACTGAGTTAAACATCCTTTGAAAAATTGTCCCCTCGCCACTTTTCGGGCAGCCATCATCCGTCGTATTCGAAAAACGAATAGCAAACTCTCGGCAGGTGGCCTAGAAGCGATACGTACGTACGTGCGTCGGGCGCCGCAACTATGCCGCATATGTTTTTTTCGCAGGTTTTTTTAGAATCTTTTTTTTCTCTTTACAAAACTAGTCCCCGGGATATGAATAAACATTGTAGGATTTTAGGGTAAAATTTTGGGTTCCCGAATCACAGAAAAAAAATTTCTACCCCCTTTTTCTCCACTTTAACATCGTTCGCTGGTATGTCTATGTGTACGTGGCTACGAGGGTACCAATCTTACGTAGTTTTGCAATGTGAGAAAAGGATTAGGTACGTGGCCAGAGAGCAGGGCTGGGAATAGTTTGGGATTGATCTACCTACGATTGGCATCAATGCCCAGAACGGGTGATCGGATATTTTTTTTTTTCAAATCTAAGAAAAGGATTAGGGTTGGTATCCTGATCGCGAAGGTCTCTGACACGCAACACGCATGCGCGGACTGTTCTTCTCTCCTTTTCTATGCTTCTATCTTCCTTTAGTTATATACTATATATATATATGTATTGCACCTATACCTATTTCACCCGAATTCAGGAAATTCAACAACGTGAGAATACACGAAGGACATTGCACCCCGTGTGTGGGCTTGATAGATCGGTTGACGAAACGAAGGGGTAGTTCGCTTTAATAGATCCTATAATCGCCGGTCGACAGTTGGTCCGACGGCTTTTTGTTGTCGCTAGATGGATGGCGTCATTTACATTTTGTCAGTGCGACATGCGTTCGCGCTCGCTATCATATCTATCAACGGGATGGAAAATGATTTTGGAAAGGCATTTAAAACGGTGGAGATTTTCATGCCTTAGGACACCCTCGTACTTGCCGACTGACCCAAGTCAGAAAAGGGATGAAAAAAAGAAATGAAAATAAAAGTAGCGGGATGAATATCCTCTGAAGAGGGTGAGATATATATATATGTATATATAAGATGAAAGTCCAAGAAGAGGCTGTACCGATTGACAGATCTGTCAGCATAGATGACACCTTCCATCGACAGGAACCCAACCAGGTGGCTCCTGTCGATGGAACCATCCAAGGACGACTCTCTTCTCGGCATCTGCCGGATAATACCCCAGGATTAAGCTGGCACAGGATAGCGAAAATCTATAGGAGTATATAAGGGATGCAACGCTCCTGCGGGATACGGCTATAAACAGATCGATCATCTTTCAAACGGTTCGATGAATCCCGCGGTGATCATTGCTTTATCGGACAATCTCGTGTGAATTTTGAGATTCCAGCAAAAAAAAATTCGTTAGCTACGGGACAGTACTATTCCGTACTAACGTATACGTTAGGTATATTCTGTAAATCTGCCTCTGGGTGAGGGGGAGGGGTTGTGTAATTTTTAAAAGTCGTATAAGGGTTGTGTGGGAATTTGGGTATCTGAATGAGACGTATAATAATAATAATAATAGAAACTCACCTCCCACGCGTAACGAGGGTTGAACGGCTCGTCGGCCCATTTTCCTAAAAACGGTCCAAATCGTGCTCCGCGTGGAATATCCTTTCGTGCCCGCACTTGAGGACCTCCTGGTGCAGAACCACCGACCTCGACTTCCGGTACCGGCGACACCCAATCTCTGCTCAATTGTTCCTTCGAGTCCCTTGGTTCCTGTTTTATCGTTTTCTCTGTAAAAACAGGCACTGCTCACTAGGACGCACGTTTCACAATCAGTTGGTAACGCGTGGGGGATTGCTGTACTGTATGGACGTAGAGGACCATCGTGGAGGTGAAGGGTCAACGCGGGGATTCTAAAGGTTGAAGTTTGTAAAGTGGGAAGTGGATAAGAAAAATGAGAGAGAAAGAGAGCTTTTCCAACAACTACTTGTATTACTGAATGGACATTTCATTGGCTTTGGTTCGCATGGCTTTTAAAGGGCAAAGGTGAAGTGAAAAAAAAGATACAAAAATAGGAAAAATAGTGTCAAAAATACATAATTCAACGAGATTACTAAATAAATATGAACTTACGATATTCACCCCTATAGGTATCAGCAGGTCGACCGAAATCCTTTTGCTCCAATTTCTCACTAAAATCCCATGGTTTCCTATCGTCCTCTTTAGGGGTTGCTGGCTGCTCCTTCTCGTAGGTCACCGTCCTTTCCATTGCCGGTGAATATTCTCTCCTCTGATAGGCTGGCCTGGCCTGAGGATATTCCTGCGGGACGTCGTGAGCACTCGTCGCGTGCAAGGGTTTCAAATCTCTATAAATAGGATTATTGCTGCAACCCCTTGCCGAATTCTCGTCCATCTCTGCGCTTTCCGGCGGACCACCACCCCCGGCACCCCCAGCCGCCTCGCCCTCGTCGCTGCTTCCTAGAAAAAGAAAAAGAAAAAGAACGTACAGAGTGTCGACAGACGAGAGAAAATTTTTCGTCTGACAAGCTAAGGGATGACACCCTTAACGTAAAGTGACGTGCCCAATTCTTCAAGGTCTTCGTTAACATTTAGGCTAGGTATACTCAATGCAAAATATGTACCTAGCTTAAACTCTAATCTCAGCAATATTGCTGCAACGGCGACTGCATCCACCAGGTAACCTGTCCCTATACAAAATCACATAGAATTTTTCCCACAAGGGGATTGAACGAAAATTGCGCAGGCTTATCGAGTCCCGGCATTGTTTGCGGTTCCTTCTTTATTTTTTTTTTACGACTTCCCAAAATCCTAGACACACAAATGCAAACGGTACGCGCTATCTCGCGGCTGCTTTCTCACATAGTGCTATATATTCCTCTATTCCCCTCCTCTGCAGGAATCTCGCCTTTTTCTCTATCATCTCTCCCCCCCTCGTTCCTCCTTTTCTATTTTTTCTTCTTTTTTCTTCACTCAGTGACACCCAAAACCGAGGATGTTTGACGCGATAAGCTGCTTTTATTGGTCGGTTGTCGGCGGTTTTTCAAGGAGTCCTCGAACTACGATATATATATATGCATAAATATATGTATAGATCGTATTTTATAAATCACCATAGACACCATGCAATTATAGAAATGTCTTAATAATATTTATATGAAGACCAAATAAAATCATCTCCATGAATATCGCTTATACGTATACATATATATATGCAGTATTTATCCAACGAGTCTCAGGCAAGGTTAGGTATATCTATCTCAACGTATTTCGAATCTGGATTTGTTTGCGCAGGCACCGGATACGACGCACCCATTTAATAGCCGTCTTATCTTCAAATCGACGAGATATCCGTGCGACCTGTCGTTTATCTCGAGTAAACGATTACGTGCGCTTTACAAGAGGCGACGGCGACTACGAAGACGACGACGACAACAACGGGCGACATGTTCCTACGTATCCATCATATTGTCCACGGGACCAGCGCAATCAGGCGCTACGTAAAGGCGGTGCTCTCAACGAACAACACGTATGTACTTTAAATAAACTGAGTGACAGATAACATAGTAATGTCAGTCGATTATCATCGATAACACTGTTATCAGTCACAGGTGTCTCGATACTGGCTTGACTACCTATTAGTTCAGTATTGGATATTTACTGTTATTCCTGTATCAATAGAGGTACCTATATAACTATATATATAAAGTCTAATCCACACAGCATCCTTAGTCACATGTACCTGATCTTCCAGGATAAAAGGATAACGGAAGAAGACCGGCGGTAAGGATGGTGTCAACTTTTTTTTTATCCCCCAAACAAATCCCCGGCCTAATCGACAAGGCAAACACTCAACATTAGATTCGTCTTAGTCATAAAGAAAGTAACCTGATCCGGCATGAAGTGTCATTTGACATGAACGACATCAAGTGAATGCTCTCCTATCACACGATTCCCCCATAGCGATACCATAACGATATTTAGAAAAGCTCCTAGCGTTACGGCACAGCGCAGGTCTTTGACTTCCCTTCCGTATTGCTATGTATATATATATGCGTCGTGGCGACAGGAGTCTTGGAAACGGGGCTGCACCTTCCGGTGCATACCGAGAGAAAAGAGAAGCAAGTGTTTCATTAAACATTGATGATTTATCTTAAAGGCGGTACCAGTAGCGGCGCTACTCGAGTGTCGCTTGATAGCTTTTCTGATTAGAGTCTAAGTAGCGTGTTAAAGGATCGGGCGCCGAGAGCGTCCCGACGCCTGTGGGAAGCTGACAAGAGCTTTGAATACCATCGAGATAAGCTTGCTGTGCCATGGAAGAGTGTCTTGTATGATTATAACTATATATACTTATAATTTTTGAACTTTGAACTTTTAATAAAAAATTATTTTTTCTTTTCTAGTGCATCGTGCTTCGTTCTCTCCAGCGTCTTTTGATTCTGGTCCAGGAGAGGACGTAGGAAGCGTCTTTATCGGTGGAACCTCGGGCGCCCGGAAAAGTTCAGATAATTAAGCAAATTAGCCAGCGAGAGGTGTCGGAAGAACAATGGCGATTGCACTGAGCGTGTTCGTATGTTCACACGCGCTGAAACCGCACGCTTGACCGCACAGGACGTCCTGGTTGATACGAAGAGGCACTAACACGACGTGGACGACGACGACGAAGATCGGGACGACGACGACGACGACGGCTGCGACGGTGTTGATCGTGTCAAGGCTTTGTAAGAGAGACTCATGTTTTGTTTATGTATCTCTAACAATACGATATCGGATTTCATCGAGCGATGCATTGAATTCCTTATGAATCTCGTACCCTTATCTTCGTTTTTTTTAACATTGTGATGTCATCTTGTTTGAGATAAAACGTTTATTCTTCTTCTTACAGGAACGTCTGACGAAGCCGTTAATTAGGGGCGCTGTCGCGATGCGGTCGGATTCTACAGGAACTGACTTTGCCTAGGGGATTATTATCTTATCGATTTTCCAATTATACGATCGTGGAGAAGGGGAAGGGGGGGGGGGGGGGGGAATTACGAAATTGGGTAAAATCTAATTTGACACAATCTTGCTGTTAATTAATCTTTTTGTTATACTTTGATTTCTTCTCTTCCTCTTCCTTGGTACCTGAGATTAGACGATTGTTTGGAAATAATCTTGTATCAATTTGATATTAATTGAATCATGAGTAGAGAAGAATTCAATTTTTTTTAATGATTTTATTCGTCTTGCCGTAAGCCTAGTGAAGGCAGATTCTGAAGGCAGTAAATGATTTATTCATATTTTATTCCACGAACGTACACTTTCAAATTGTGTAGAAATATCTATGTAAGGGATGAATTGTCTTTATAAATATACGTAGCGCTTCAAAATCAATTGATTAATGAAATTACTTCACCTCTGTGTTATGCAAGACGTTACTACGTAATAATCTTGAATCTTATCAATGAACGATAGCTACGAGTTCGATAAACAATTCAAACTATCTATACCCCAATACATGATACAGGTGAACTTAAAAAAAAAAGAAACAAGATCATTTCGACGATTACTCAAAATTTTTGTCAAAAAGATACGAGAAGGTCGTTAATACTTTTTACACTTAAAGATCAATACAGATCATTGATCTCCAATAGAACGGTCTCGCGACACAACGTCATTTAAACGTATAAAGGAATAATGAAACCAATAAAAGAAATCTCCAATTAAAACTTACCACTCATCTTGTAATCGACCATTGATCGCGAAAGATCTAAACCGTTCATTCGTTCAGCTTGTAATTCCGACGTGATCACTGAAAATTCACACACAAAACTTCTCTTCCGGCATCAAAACACTTCGCGTCACACCAGTTCATTCCCGACTATGAAAATAAGCGTCACCCCCTGTCAGTCCCGATAGAAGTACAAAAAGTCCGTATAAAAAAAGCGGCAAAACCAAAATTCAAAATTTCCGTACATGGGTGTCACGGGCGTACAACGTAAAAAATTCAAATATAATTACGTATCACAATAAAGAACCATAAGAAGAAGAAGAAGAAGACCTCTCCGACACTGAGTATCATTCACAAGGGTAGTTAGAGTGCCACTGTCACTGTGAGGAATTGCGTAGAAAAAAAGGAGGGGGGGTTGGCTTTGACAATGACAATAATAATAATAATAATGGCGACGGAAGTCAGCGCTAGCGCCAGCGGCGGGTATAGGTTCTCGCGCAGCAAAGTAGAAGAGTAGAGTGGGTAGAGTGTAGCTGCGCCGTGTCAGCTGGCTCTTGGCAGACTAGAAGATCCAAAATCTGTTGAGAAGAGGATGGCACGGTTCCTGAGGGAACCAGGAGAATCCCGGGGTGTGGCGAAACCGTTTGTTCCGGGACGCTGGTTGGCCCGCAGGCGGAGCAACCCCTATCGCATCAAAGTCCCCACCATTCAGCTGAACGACCACAGCATCCCTCGTTCGGGAGAGTATACTAGTATATATATATATATATGTGTACGTATGACTAGTGGAAGAGAGAGGAGCGTGGTGCGGTGAGAGGGGAGAAGACAAAGACGGAGAGAGAGTGTCCTAACTGAAGCTGAGTGAGCGAGTAGCAGATGGAACGGGGAGGGAACGGACGATTCGGGACGGAGGATCTGGTTTCTCTTGCTAACGCTCACAATCAACGGAGAATGGAACGAGAGCCGGTGCTGATAAGAGCTTGAGAGAGAGAGAGAGAGAGAGCGAAGGAACTTGAATGAGAAAGAGAGATACCGAGTTAAGTAGAGGAGTGAGAGAGAGTGAGATGGATGGATTTTGATAGATAAAAAGAGGGATGTGGAAAAGGTGGATTAAATTCTAGGGATATCTGGAATTGGATTTGAGAAATCCAGGAGGTTTTGATAGACTAGTCTTATTGTGTTGTCAAGATCCGATGGAATGTTCTGTTATGTAGCTACTCCTTGTAGAGAGTATTATGTAACGTATTCATATAATTGTATTCGTATGACAGTGGCACTGATTTGTATATTTTTCTCGTTTTTTGCTTTTAAAGATTTTGGGCTTTGGCAATTTTTTTTTTTTTTAATAACGAGCATATTTTACCTGCTTCACTTGTGGCTCCCCCTATGGACTTTAGTGGTCAGCGGTCGAACGTCAATTTGGTGAAGTTTCTTTTTTTTTTTTCCCTCTCTCTTTTTTTCTCACCGGTTACCCAACCCCATGTAAAAGTGGCCTTTCAATAATGTCAAAGGAGGCAGGGACCCCACATAGAGTGACGGTCAGCAGGACAGCAATCACTGTTGGTATTGGATCTAGTATGCTACTTCGCGTAACGTCTCTCCTGTCAAAAATTTCGCGTTTTTCCATCGTATATGCATATATGTTCATCAGCGACGTTTTGTGGTTGGCATCGGATACGTGCATTCACGTACTGACGTTCCACGTGGGCTTTCTTTGACACGTCACTGTCTTTCAGAAGTGAAACAGAATTTTGAAGAAATAAAGACAAAAAAATTTTACCAACGTTCAAAAGACTCGTGATCGCACGGATTATGGGAAAATGATTCCTTCCGTGTTTCGATGACGATTATATTCCCGTTGTTCGCTGTAAAGATACGTCGGATCGAGTTGGCGAATTTGTGCAAAAAGTTATGGGAAGAAATAACGTCAAAAAAATTTTTCGTCCGTTAAAAAATTCCTTCGGGTCTGCCAGACTTTGCTGTGGCCGTTTGGCCGTCATTTTTTACAGTCACACGAAATCGCCTGTATATATATATATACACTGACAAGTCTTACACATAAGCGAAAAGGAAAAGTAACGCACGCAGTGACGTTGCTAACGTCCGTAATAACGTTGGCGATTCCGCTCGCGATTTTCCCGCGAATAAACAGCCCATACAAATCTTCATCATCCTTACCCAATGCGGCAGGGTGCGCGTTTTCCGTGCCGCGCAAGAACGGAAAAGTCATACGGGCGGTCGTACAATACACGACTAAGATATTTCGTCCTGGCGACCAAAAAGACATGTGTCGTGCAGTTATATCATTCTTTATGAGCATCCAGCTCGTACGTACCAACCCTTAGGCCACGTTAGCAAAAAGCCCAACAAAACCCCCCTTTGCGAAAGGGAATGATATTTGCTTCGCTGATTTATGCCCGCGTAAAATGTCCTAATAAAGCTTTACAGCGCGAGTCACCTTGTACTAGGAGTGGTCCAGGAAGATGCTGTGGCTGCTGAAGAATTTTCCTGGCTTCCAGAAAACGTACAAGGGAGTCTAATACGTGAAGGGATGAAAAACAAGGGTGACCCGAGAATCCATAAAGGACGCGAATGAGAATACGGAATATCAAAGGGTTATCAGATCTGAGCGGACCTCCTACGACGTGGCAACTTCTGACACGTGGAGTGACGATGCCGTCGAGACGCGCGGCGTCGGCGTAAGGTCGTGGGGGCGCGAAGCTATTAAACTGACAGAAACACTTGCCACCCCCTTCGATGGTCTCGCGTCTACTACCCCATACAGACCCGTTCTACCAACCCCATACCCACTGGCCCATCACATCCCTTAACGTAGCCCCTTCCTTCATCCCTTACTGCAACGGCGTTATTAATATTTTTCACACCCCAAATTGTCTCCTGTGTTCGGGACTCTCCTCTCCTTTCTCTCTCTCTCTCTCTCTCTCTCTCTCCCTCTCTCACTCCTCTACTCTACTTTACTCCCTCTACTTCACTGCTACCGGCTCGCGTCAGGCCCTACCTACCCCAGCTGCGAAGCAATTTTACAGGCGTGCGGCTGACTGACACGCTCAAAGGACATCACGTCCTGATAAAAGGATCTGCTTCGTGAAATAGTCTCACCGCTCGAGAATTTACTCAATGAAAAGTTCAGGGTGCAACGTGGGCAGACTCGCGGGATCGACCTTTTGCAGATTGACCTACGGAAAATGAAGTGGAATAAAAGTGAAAGAAAAAAAAAATATAACATATATATATGTACATACAACTAAATGGAAAACTCTTTATTACCGCGTGGAACAAGTTTCCACCTGCTATAATAGTACTACTGAAGTGCATGGGGTCAGTCTTCGAGTAGGAACCTTTGAAAGTGGGTCGTCTGGCAGGATTAAAAGTCCACGGAAGCAGGTAGTCGATAAGGAATACTTTGCCGGAGGAGTCTGAATAAGAAAAAAGAAGAAAAAAAAAAGAGAAATCAAATGAACTTTTCAACTTCTCTTGGAACTACCAATCGTTTACGCGATAAACGATGTTTCAAGTACTACATGTCAAAAGGTCACGGAGTCATACGAACGATGACAATTCCACAGACCGTTAACGGTCCGGAGAGAAGGTCCCACGTTTGTCCATAGCATCCACAGACAAGGCCCAAATAAAAAAAAGGGTCCCAATTGAATTGTCGAAATGAAAATCAGAAAGAAAAAAATATATATCACACAAAGTCACTAAACAATCTTGCACTCGAGCATTCGAGTGCTCGATTCAGCATCGAAATCCAGTGACTCCTTGATCTACCCCAAGCGATTACCATACAACTATACAAAGCCAAAGTGAAACAAGGACGGAATAAACGCGAGAGAAGAAGTGGAACAAGACGAAAAGAAAACAAAAAAAGAAAGAAATCTGATAGAAAAGAACATAGGACCCAGAGAGTAGAGTCAGTGAGTCGAGTCCTTGTACTGAAGAATTCATCTCACAATCACTGAATACCAACGGGGCCCCTAATGGGCTCCGCCATAGCCACTAGAGATCTCGTAAGGCCCAATATACTCCCATTGCTTACGTTTCTCCGTCTTTCCTCGTGGTCTCATTTGTAAAGCAGATGACTGCCGTAACGGCCGAGCGAACTCTATAATTTGTCGAGTCGAATTCGCGCTGGCTTTATCCCACCGTTCTATATACATATACTATATATTATATATATATACACACACACACAGTCAAATAAAGCAAGAGAAAGATAGCTAAAGGCAGTGCTTCTATAAAGTGCTGCTAATGTGCTTCGAAGCATTGAAGCAAGTACGCTCAATGGTATTGGGAGCCTCGTGAGCGACGCCCTCCCGCCTTGCGCAACTTGAGACGCAATTGTTGAGCGCCGCGTGCGCTCACGACTGCGCTCATTGTCCTGTTCCGCCACCGGAAGTCACCGGAAGACGAAGAACTAACGGAAGACCCGATTCTCTTATGCGCGAGCCTCCCCTTAACTTACCCCACCCTTATAGCTACCTATAATGTACATACCTATACTCTACTTAAATATATATATACATACACACTTTATGTACTCCTCCTAAACATACTGCTGCTCCTTGATCCTTAAATTTCTATTCTCCTTACTGCTGCTTCATCACCTCCTGCCTATTTTTACTACCAGCCGGCTTCTTCTTCTCCACGTCGTCATGACGCAATTCAATGATTTTGTCAACCGTCGATTTTATCCAGTTTGATACCGAACGGTTTATTACGTCAAATATTCGTTGTTCTCTGCTTGTTATTGGTTATACATGATTTCGTATCGCGTGTGATTTTGTATAACGGGTTTGTACGCGTATGGATATGTGTATATATATATGCATGGAGGGGGGGTACAAGTGGATCAATTGCTCTGGTGTTACGTTTAATATCGACTGTGATTACCCAATGAAACGGAGTGTGTATGGGTATAGGTGTTATATGAGTCGAATTGGACGGAGAGAAAAAAGAGAAAGAGAGAGAGAGAGAGAGAGAGAGGAAGGGAATCAACAATATCGAACAGGAACAAAATGCACGCTTATTGGAAAGAGCCAATAGCCAGTGCTATATTCGTGTTACAGTGGTGGCAGGACAGTGTACAAATATTAGTGCATTAACAATGCAGGCTAATTATGTTTTGGTTTGAACGTGGCTTCCACGGAGCCATGGAGTTTGCGGTGCCTACTCGCTCGCCCACTCGCCATTGTGATTCAGGCTTTCTGTACATAGCCCCAGGCCGAGCGCACCCGCCGTTAAATTAATTTTATCTCGTGTTCTTATTAATTTTCAATCGAGCGCCATTTAATGGCCGCTGGGCATCCCGAAGTATGTTTTGAAAATTTTGAATTTTTCTTTTTTTAAAGAAAAAGTCGGGTAAATTTTGTACGAGTGATTTTTTGACAATTTTATTATGTTGTGGGACAGGCGTTTGTCTGTTACGTAAGTCCTTTTGGAGATCTCACGGATCCTTTTGCTACGTTAAGAGCGAATTTCGATAAAATCGTGGGACTACGTGTAAAGGACAACCCCTGCGGCACCCCACGCGAAGAACCAGGGGTGAAGTTACGAAGGGTGGTGGAACAGATGTTTTTGATCTCTGCAACATCATAATCTATGTCCCGCAAGATCGTAATTAAGGAAAAAGTACTACCTAAAATTCGCACGTTCTTCATCCCCATTCTCTGAGGGATGAGAAGTCCGACACAGAGATTTACGAAAAGACCAGGCACCCACTTATCCACGAGGAGATAAATAAATTAGAGTGTGAAAAAGGGTGGGGTGGGGGGTTGATTTAAAAATTCTCAATGGCTACTTCGCTCCGTTAATCTTTGGTAATATCCACTAGTAAAAAAAAGAAACAGTATTACCAACCTAACCTAAATCCTAAGCACATCGCACTCTACGATTACACCCTTAGCAGTGCCCAACGAAAGGATAATAGAATCAGTAGTTTTCGATCTCACGCCCGGCTCGTAAACAAGGGTAACAAAGGGCTGACCGTCTCGTAGGGCGCCATTCTAGAAAAATCCCGATCCCGTCGGGGTACTTGAACCCCCCCCCCCCCCCCCCGTCTTTTGGACGGTGAAGCTTCGACCGAGCCGATAAACAAAATTTAAACTTTAAGCGAACTACTACCCAAGGGGTTGGTACCTACTGGATACCTACTTTTGATCCGATAGGATCACAAGCCCACCATCCCCAAAGTAAAATGGAAATGCGCAAACGAGGAATGGGGGTTATTTCGCGGAATGCAAGGGGGGAAGGAGGGGGGGGGGGGCCGATCGTCACCTTGCATCTCATCCCCTACATCCACCACGATCCCGAAGGGACCCCTCTTGACTCGCCAGGCCTAGTAACATCCCTCATTCGGACAATCGTCCTGCGATTACGTTTTCGGCTAGATAAGAGCCAGCGATATCTCCCATCGTCGTTCCATCAGGAAGGACACAGAGGGCTTTGGCTATTCAACCGGAAGAATAGAGTAGCTGATTCCATTCACGTGGAATGGAGGATTCAGAATTGAGAGAAGTTACTGTCGGTAGGTTTGGCAGTGGTGTAGATTTTTTTTATGGAAACGAGATAGAGTATGTGGAGATGACTGTGCGAGAGGGAGAGGGTGAGAAAAAAGATTGGGCAGGGTGGGGAGGGAGAAGGAAAAAATGTAGCTTTGATTTTCTGGAAGGGGTGAAGACGGTAGAGGAATGCATTCGCGAACCTTATCCCCTCCATTAAGGATTTCTACCCTCTCCCGCGTCAACCCCCTGAAGCCAGTTTGCGACATCTGGGAATCGAATGTCTTCGATCCAACGGCAGTCACTGAGTATCCACGATTGTGGAAGAAACTGATGTAATTGATGGACAGTCGGGAACGGGGATGAATAACATCCCTCTTCTCACACCTCTTTACTTGATTTCTAACAATTCTTTTCACCCCCTTCGAACTTGACAATGGATACGAGAATCAATGACGCTGTGGGGGGGGATTGGTCTCTCTTTTGGGGTTAAGACTTAACTTTACTTAGTTACTTTTACCTACTGTGGATATCGTTAGAGACTTTGTTGGTTATATGTTAGATAGGACTGTTTGGATTGGCTGAAAATTAACGAATTTCCATCGATCAATTTTTCTTTTTTTGTTTTATGCTATTGGAAAATAGAATACTTGAAATTCTTAGGAAGCCGAGTGAACTTCGATGTGCGCTTAAGTTGGGTTAATTAATTAGTCAGTATTTATATTAGCGGGGATGGTTTGGGGACTGTCAAAAAAAAATTGCACCGTTTTACGAGTGATCGATTTTCTGAACGGCATTTTGAAATTGGTCAGGAAGAATAGTGCGAAGGAAAAAAAAGAAATAGTGACTTGTAACGAGCGAAAAGAATGGGCTACGTGATTCCGATGAAAGAAGCCGAGCAGGTTTTTCGGTATTGAAGTGGAGACACATGGGAACCCAAAATCAAAAGTAAGACTTTGGAGAATTCAATAAGGACACTCGTGAAAGGGGAAGAAGAGGGTAAAGGATGCCGGAAGAGAATAATGAAAATCGACAAGAGTCAAACTCACCCTTTTCGAATATCAAGTATAGCACCACGTAGAGAAGCACCCTGTATTCTCGTCATAAGAGAAAAAATCGAAGGGTTTTTCAAGAAAAAAAAGGGGGGAGGAAAGGGCGCGTCACAGCCCCCTTTTTATTTCCCTACTATTATTGTCTGCGGTTAACCCATCGTAGGTTTCCAAAATTTCGATTAAATCGCATTGACAATGGGTCGCAATTATCGCGTTGAAATTTCCGTGAGAATTCTCCACATCCACTTCACGAACTGGTGGTTTTTCCTTTTCGTATATTTTCTACAGAAAAAAAAAGATATACGAATTGAAATTTCTCCTAGGCGAAATCCAAGAATCCATAATTCACAATGTAAATTGGATCGTTTCTCACTCAGCCACCATTTCTCATTCATTTCTTAATAATCTTCTCGTTTCTCTTCTCTTTTTTTCCCCCTCTCCCTACTTCTGTCCTCTTCTTGTAATTCCCTTTTGATGAGCCTGACACTCGACGTCTCCAATAGAAAGAAGAAGAAAAGAAAGAGGAAAAAAGAACGGCGGCACCCTCAGCCGTCGAAGAAACAAATGAAAGCGATAAATAACTGATGAGAATCGAAGTGTCGTCCGCGACTTGAGAACTCGCGATTTCGCGACATGAGAATTCCCGCGACAAAGGGATTCAATTTCAAATGCCGATTCGAAACGAATGTGCATCAAATATGAATCAACGTGTAGCGAGGGTTGTTTCCCGATCGTTATCATAAATAATAACTTATTAAAAAAAAAAGAAAAAGTCAAAATATCAGCCCTGTTTGCGACATACCTATATATCTATACAGTATACAACCTACCCCGAACCACCATCTGCCACTATGTTGCCTCAATCCCAAAAACGAAAAAAAAATATCAAATTTTGACTATCGAATTTGGTGTTCCTACTGCGTGTGGTACGTGTTGAAATGTCCTAAGCGTTCGAAACACGCACGGCTTGCATGGGACATCAAACGCACCCTATGGTGCTTTGATCAAATGTACTCAGGATGATGACTCTTGTCACGGTTGAACAACCCCTCCACTATTATCGATAAGCCAGCGAATAATTCTGACAGTCAAAAAAAGAATTAACCTCAAATTTCCCGGAAGACAAACTTTATATTAATAAGATAAACATGAATTTCCGTCCTCAAAAAATATTTCGAACTTCTCCAAAATTCCGTATAAGGGATGCGATAACGATTAATTATTGTATCAAAGCTTTCTGATAACGTGTCCACTGACAGTATAGATGGCAATGTCCGATATAGCCCAGCATCCAGTATAACCAACATACATGACAGAGCACTCAGAGGGTGTGCCGTTTTTGTTGGAACTAGGGGTAAGACACTACCCCTATAAACAGAGTGGTAATCTATAAGCTTCTTGCTAGTATGGGTTTGCGTGAAGGGATTACGCCGTAATAATGGAATAGTAATTAATATCTGTTCCCATAAGTACCCAGACAGACAAGAGAAGTGAAAATAAATTTTGTCCAAAAAAAAGTCAAAATTTGTATATACCATATAACATGCGTGTTTGTAATATTATAGCAATACAAGTATATCAGTCTGGGTATAAATCCAAAAATCTTCTCAGTCCTACAGCATCCCTCTTCTCTTATCCTAATGGGGACCCGTCCCACAGGGTACTTGAGGGTGTGTAATTGCTAGAATCCACGACCCTGCTACTACACCGCATTACGCGTTATGCAGGGTGCGTGAAGCGTTGAACGAGCTACGTACATATACAGGGTGTCTCGTGGAATTTCGACAAGAAATCTAGAGCTCCTTTTTGTATGAAAATAATCCAGCACTCGGCAAACATTAAACCATAGGTACAGCCGCGAAGTCGATAATACCACAGGAACTTGATAAAGAGAGAAAAAGAAGAAAAAAAATGTTGACGAATTGTACGGGGGTGAAACTAGAAAAAATAGGAAAAAAAATACATCGTTTCTCATAATTGAGATAATTACGATGAAAATACCGGTAAGGGAGGATCGATCGATTCTCGTTACAGATCCGTTTTAAAATCGAACTAAGGACAGCGTTCGAGTGGGGTACTGTCAGTATGTATACCTATATATAACGAGTATATATCCCTTATAACATATATCGCGTGTAAAAGCGCGAAACTACTACTACCCTTATGTCTAACCCAACCTAACCAACCCCTTATGCTAAGGGTTAAACGACGAGCCACTAGAAAGCAATCCTGGTCGTCGCATTGCGGATGCTCTTTTCTTCTCTCTCAGGGTTCGACAGATGGGCCCCCACCTAGTATGGTCCGCCCCTGGTGGGGGTGATTTTTTGTTTCAAGATCACTAACCACAATCGTTCCCATTAACGAACAAACGACGCGACAATCGGCCCGGTAAGATCGCAGATCGCGAAACACGCGACCACATGTCCAAACAGGGTTTCGACGCCCATTGTCTTGAACGACCCCCAGCGCCGATTGCGGACGTCCAATGAAACAATTCAATTGTACATAAAACGCATGCATACGCGCCTTATGATCGATCCAATTTTCAATGCGCTGTTGTTACAAATAACTTAGTAAATATCAGTTGCGTCCACCCGTACAAATTTCATTGTCCTACAGAGCCCGATAATCGACGCCCGATTGTTTAGCGTCCCGACGCATATGCCGCGTTCGTTATTTGTTTACGGAACGTTGCTGCCATAGGGACGGATTCCTGAATGAGATAATTTTCAGATAGATGTAAGATGGTTGTTTGTATTTTTTTTGATTTCGTGGAAATTCAAAATATTTTTTTACGGATTATTTCGGAATCAATTTTTTTGTTTACAAGCCGCGACTGTGCGTTTGGCGAATTCTAGATTTTCGTGTGTTGGTTTTGACTGTGTGCAAAAAAAAATTGAAAAACGCATTAGCGATGCACGTGACGTTACAGCCATCCCAGGATTATGACACGACGCACGGCGACGCGACGCCTTCTCAGCTCGTGCGAATCGCGCGTGGGTGCACTTTTGTATAAGTGTGAGGGTGCGTCTGGTATACAGAGTCGACAGAGGTCAGAGCCACGGACTTCTACCCTCTAATGGATTTCACTCATTTTTCTCCCCTGACGTCCTGTAACCAACCCCAAACCCCCAGCCCTTCGCGATGAAGGTCCTTAGGGCTCGTACGCGACGGTTATTCATTCGCACTTCCCCGGCACTGTACGCCTATGTATAAACGTATCTATATGCATCCATTCGAATTTGGCCAAGTATTTACGTACTCGCGTAACAATAAATAATTTTAAAAAAAATAGAAACAGGCAATTGTAATTTCGAAAATTTTTCTTACTATGATTTTACTATGCACTTTCTGTGCCTACGCCACTGCGTCACTTTAAATCGACATTTTTCCAAAATATTCAAACTTTTATAAAATTAAAAACTTTCTTAATATTTCTTATCACTGAAAAAAGCATATATATATAGATGCATTACTATAATTTCATCTATGAAATGCAGTCAGTCAAGATAATCAAGTCTTAAGCCGCGATTGATTATTTTAATCATTTTATCAATTCCTGAGCAGTTAATGACACGCAAGTCATAGTCTCCCAATAAAGTATAGATAAGAGAGTTATTTATTTTTGAAAAATAATTCTAACAAATATTACAGTAATACGTGTTTTTATGCCACTTGCGTAATCGTGCCGATCTGTCCATTTCCATGCTCTCTTGTTTTCGCAATTATTATTTTCTCTTGTCGCATTATCGATATCAGCCAACTGAAATTTATCGTAATCGAAAGGTAGGGACGATTGAAATCTATTCTGTTTCTTTTTTCTTGACCACGTATTTACATAACTCGTAGCTGTTAAATATGCGATTGTAGTTGCGTTTCCGACTTGAGAGAATTATTATCGAAGATTTACTATACGATAAACAATTATTAGCACTTGCAAATGATAATATATATTTCGTAATCTGGTACCAACGCTCGATAATGTATCGATTAGATACCTATACTATATTATACATACTTATATAAATATACAGGTAAATTCAGATCCAATTCACTAGTTAGATTCAAAAGTTGTCATTCGATCATTTAATCACGAATCGACTGTCAGAATTCTTTCGCTATCAGAAGCTAATAAAATTAATCAATTTTCATCGACAAATTACGCAAAAACACTTATAAGTACGATGAAAACGCACGTAGCACTTATTAAGACGATGCTCATAAGAAATCGTAGGTAGGACTCTTAGATTTCTGGAGTTTCCTATACCAACTGCGAGTGCGAGAGAGACGGACTTATGGGCTCTTGCATGCGTGAGAGAAGGACAGACATGCTGACAATCAAAATCGTGGACCTGTCTACCCCTTTCTCGAACTGATTATCCTTCGTATACAATTTTCAATGATCGTAATGATTCTTTCAGACGTCTTAATGATCAAAGATGCATTGTCATTATAAAATAACATTTATATAACAAAAGTTATCAGTCAACTGGTAAGTGTGAAATAAGTAATTCTGTTAGGTATGCAGATAATAATAACTTCTAACATGGCGCCAATCATTTACCCGATAATATATGTTACGCGAATGATTTTACGTCAGACGAATTTCCGAATAATTTCTTCGTATTATCGTAACGTGTCACGTACGTTTTTTATCAGTTTCCAAGGATTCGAGATCTGAAATTTCGGAATTATTTTATATTGCAATTAATACATTCGTATTCTTGTATAATCAAATACGTATTTTATTATTGATCATTCTATCGATGATCGATCTTTTTTATGCAGCAAAAAAGACGTAGTGATGATTCGATTAGAAAAATTGTTTCTGTAAAATCATTTACCGACTTTTCGTAAAAGGTATGATTTTTATTAAAAAATTGTTTCCTTCAATTCTACCACCCTCACCCCTTTTTTTCGAAATTGACCAATTCCAATCAATAAATTATTTATTATGTATCGATAGTACGATGCATAAATCATATAAATCGTACAAGCAAATCCTCGAATCAAGGATGTTACGTATCAAGTCATTCGATCCTATCCAATGACTATCGATATGTCTTCGATTATCTGTAATATATCATTTTGGAGGTCCTCTTTTATATGATTATTATTATTTATCTATTAAGACCCTTCCAATTTGCTGCATCGGATTATCTAATAGATAAAATATATCAATTCGACGTGATCTGTCCTCAAGGCTGTGTCAAAATTAATGACTTTATTTATACGATGCTATTGTTTTCATTGCATTGAAATTGACAATGGATGGCGTATCTTCGAAAAACGTTCTGGTACCATAAATCGTTATCAGTACTCATCGATAACATTCCCATCGTAATTAACCGATCATCGCGTCTTCCTGATTCGAGCACTTCGCTTGGAATCTTATCTACCGTATAGGCATGACACCCTATCCGAATCGACCAGCGCTCCTGTCCATTTTTGACATACGAATCGAATTGAGTCATTTGATAGAGAGAAGATTTACAGATAAGAGAAGAGACAAGCTACTCGCCGCTCAGTTCTCATTTCCGTTCGTATTTCTTTTTTTTGGGATCATTGCTTTTATTTCACGATTAATATCATCGACCTGTCTCTTATTTGCGTAACTGATAATGATTACATACATATATATATAACATGATATACACAATATGGTATACCATGTGGGAATTCTTCGGTTAATTTCCAAAAAAATTTGTTGTATTAAGTGGTACTGATTTTTGAATTTTGGAAATTTTGAAAAAAAACTTAACGGACGTTTAATCGACAAGAATTTGTATAATAATAATATTCAATTACGTTCGAATTTTTTAAGGAGTAACGCCTCCTGTTTCTTATATTTATTTATTGATTTCAATCGCCAATTTTGATTGTATCTCTGACTTGCAGTGTGATTGCAGATTTGGTAATCGCATTATGAATTCGATTTGAAATCGATCAATTACAGTGATTTGATGGGTTTTCAAAGTTTTTTTTTCTATTTTCCAGCCCATTCGTCTGTCAGGGATTGAAAAAGATTATTCGTTTTATTATATACAGTATAAAGCGTGCATAGTGATTTTCTTCATTAATCGAAACTACCTGTCGTCCTGTTATCGATGCTTATTGTTATCGACGTTATTTGGTATACTTAATACGAGCATTGTATCTTCTTCGGGTCTGGAGAACAACTTAGCAGGGATGATACACAATATGCAAAAGATGTACAGACGGCAATATCACTAACAGATAACTCTAATTAATCAATTACCTTCAAAAACACTTAATCACTATCTGTCATCATCCAAACGAAGAATACACCTTATAAACAAAGACGTCACAATCAATCGAACTTTTCAGCAAGAATTTTTCGAAAAAAAATCGCAAAACTCACAAAAAATCATGTACCAATCACAATACCCAAAAAAAGTACCAGGTCTGTTGTATAAACATAAAAAAAAATATAAAAATCATCAAGTACATACGATTCGTGTCAAAAATCATTCCCTCGTTCGTAAAACACGTGGCGATAGAAAAAAATGGCCGACGCCAACACTCTCCAGTGGATTGAAAAACGATCCAACTCGATCCCCATTAAAGCGTCGATCTTTTCTCGATCACAATACACGATCCAGCGGAAAGTGGCTTCTCTCACTAACCGAACATCTATTTAGTCAATAGGTGAGTAAACTTTTGCAAGGCAACAGACAAACTGATTGCTCCTCCTCCTGGCAGCAATATTGCTTGCTATCTATCTGGATCCCCGTTCCGTATCGCGTGCCATTATCATTTTGGCAAGTTACAATATGAACATGATTGTGCGATTGCGAAATGGCGTTTGTCGTTAAAAATGATGTGGCAGATATAAGCCAATCATATCGATACATTGTTGGTCGGCTGCTTGCGACTAAAGATATTGGATCAATACGAGAATGATCCATTAGTGTCATTGGCAGTTACGTAGCCTTAATAAAATAATAAACAGTAATTAATAATAATATTTGAAATTCATTAACATTCATTACCCTATCCCATATGCATACTTTAGTCTTCTATGAAATTTCAAATCAATCGATATCATGGGATTATCGATAAGAATTAAAAAAATCAATTAAAACGATTATAAGTTACATATAATTATGATATATCTGTACCAAGTCATGATAATGACGATTATATTTAAAAAAGTGAGGGAACTCGGTGCTTGTAAGATTAATGAATTTTTCCCAGGGGAGAATCTGGCGACTGTAGATATACTTATATCAACCAACAAGGCTGCTCCGCAACGTAGGTACCTAACGTATCTCTGTGTATGACTGATAATGATGTCGCTAATGAGTTAAGATATGGTTACGGATGACAGTCGATGTCTGAAGGTTCTCACGGTTAAGTGTCAAGGATGTAATACTCTTGTCGTGAATAAAGAAGATAATTTGTCAGTGATATAAAAAAGAATGATATACGAGATTAATGATGATTTTTATTGTTCGTCCTTGGGTGTTAAGTATTTTGATGATTTCTAGAAGAATCATGATACGATTGACAGCTGGTTTATGTTTATCTTTATAGACTAAAACGCAGCTCGGACGTAAGCATGATTTACGATGATCATCATGAATGACACTTTTTGACGGTGACTTAGAGAATTTTTATCTTGTCCACCACCTGCGTTGCTTGAGAGTAACGTGTGATGTTCTTTGGATGATGTGTGAGTTACATGGAACACTAGTCTAAACAACTAGCAGACATCAGGAGATAAAGGCCAGATCATTCACTGACTGTCGGCTACTCCAGGAAGCCTTAGTGACAATCTGGCTTTGTTTGCAAGGAGCGCGATAATGACTTCAGTGCGCATCGGATAATGTGTCATATTTCTTAAATGTCATTATGTTAGGTTATGTTATGTTACGTTGGCAGTAGTGTCATTGAAGGATCATGATTATTTGAAGAGATCATAAAGCTTAAAGTGACGATTAGACGTCAGGGCGAGAAAATCAAATTTTTTGAATTTAGGAATTAAAAAAAATTTTATTAAAATTTGATATGGATTTTCTGGTCTCTGATTGTTAATAAAAATTTTGTTTTTGATTACATATATGTATAGAGATAAGCGTGTCTGTACGTTACACGGAAAAAGCAGAGTGATCGCGTCACGATAATCGACTCGGCGAATCGACGAAATCTAATCGGTAACAATCGACTAGCTTGTCGATCCAAGAGAACGATCCGCATTGATAATTCTATAGCAGAGATAAGAATCGTTATCGGTCCCTAACGGAGAACGTTGAAATCTCACGACTTCATTTGTTTCCCATAGCTCTGTATTTCCGGGAAAATATATATAGACTCACTCTGTTATAATAGAGAACCGGCCGGGAGTATTCTCGTTAGGAGATACAGGCTTCCTTCTTCCTGCAGATAGGACCAAAGGAATCGTGGGAGAGCTCCAGTGGCGCCATCAGCGTTATCTCTCATTTCGATTATACGTTACTTATTCAAATATCAAAGAAAGAAAAGGAAAAAAATTCCCAACCGCTATCGCTATTCGCGCGAAATTTTTTTCCTGTAAAAAAGTAGCACTGCGCGTCAAACCTTTTCCATTAAAATAACCGCATCCAGGTTTTTAAGCATAAAAAATGTTCACTCCATTTAATACGACGGATCTAGTGATTTTTCTAGTGAATTTTACCAATATACGCGCAGAGTAAAATTCCAGTCTGCGGAATGATTTATAGGGATCGTACCGTCTGGAACGCGTGAGACGCTTCGATCCTCGTAGCAGGCAGGCGTGAAATGAAGGCCCAAGGAGAGTTCACTGGCTGGGACGAAGCGGTCGACTTTAGTGACACAGAAGCTTGTGCCAGTGAATGTCGAAGTTCTTTATGAGGCAACACGAAACCCCGAAGAAGAGGAGGAAGTCCATCAAAGGGTTCCAAATAAATACCGCCTTGCAGGGGGGAGCTGAAGTGGCAAAACGACCAAAACGACTAACCAATAAAAACCAATAGAAAACTAGACAACTTTCATTAAAAAAAAAAAACCCATAATCATCCGTCATTAGAAAATCCCAAAAATCATAGCCACGTCTCCTACAAACAATAACAATGATCACCCCTCAAACCTTAAAGTGCTACTATATCTATACATAGACTCAGACATACCCATCAGGCACTGTCTTCCCGAAGAAGCTCATCGGCTGGAGTGTTTGATCGATGGATCCTCCAGAAGCGGAAATTATGCGTCAGTCTATCTCAGCAAGCGGAAGTGACGTAGAGGGGGCCACGGTACCGTTTCACGGATCCCGTCAGTCCCTATCTCATTATTCGTTGTTGATCCTACGTCGGCGTCCCCGGTCAATTGGGACGATTCTTTCACGACGTCTGAGGTGGTCTTATGAACCAGGGACAATTTTCTAGCTAATCAGTGTTACCAACTGTACTTAACAGCATATATATATACCTATCTATTTATTTTACTATGCTTTACTGGGTCTACCTAGTCGCAAGGTAGGTGATGCACCCTCGCCATTCCGTTCATCCTGTTCAGGGCAGGCAGTGCAGCCACACTAGAAGCAATTACGCGAACGTTGCGGAAGCTCGCGTGTTGCCTTGCCAGCCTTGCAGCGTGTAATTGTCTAAGCGGCTGCCTCGCGAGATAAACCATCGAACTTATTTATGCCTCTCTCGGTTGGCCTTCCATCCAGTTACTATAAGGTTTCTAGGTAGGTACCTAATGCAGAAGGTACCTAACGAGACTCTCCCCTATATGCATACCGTAAAGCGCCCCGTTCTGACAAGTGTTGGTGCTTCGTTCATAAGTGTTTTACCCGGTAGAGTTGTAACCGCGACGCCCTCTCGTTACCTATGATTAAATTAGAGTAGTCACGTGTGAACGGTGCTTTAAAACTTCTGAGCATTGGGTATTGGAGATACCTGATACGTGAGCTGACACTGACAGGGTTCATAGGTCACGGATAAGTACAGGTGATATACGTCATTTCTTGTTATACTTGTAAGACACTGTAGGTGTGTTGAGTTGACGGTTATGGTACCAAAAATCAAAAAAGTGTTTGGATATGAGTTTTTGGTGGGATTTTGGCGCGTGCTCTGGATATGCCGTTTGTACCGTTAGGGATGATGAAGGTGCATTCATATTGTAATGTGACATATTACACGAGGTCAGATGCTTGTAACCATACGCCATTGTTGAACTTTTGTGCATTATAGTAGTTAGTCGCATGTAACCGTAGGAGGATCCGCCCACGAGAGATCATCTTTGGAGGGATGAAAAAAAAAGAAGGGCCGATCAAGGTTGCGGAGGGGTGGAAAAAAAATGTAACAGGAAAACTGTATCGATCTGATTCAGCTGCCATGTTGCTTTACGTATAGACAAATTAATGAATCGCGTATAAAATTTTGTTTACATTCGTTAATCGCGATAGGGGATGAATTCTTGGAAAATGGCTGAATCTTGTTATGGGGTTAAGTAATAATATTTCGTTAACGTGCGTCAGGGTTATGGGGCGATCGAAGAAGGTCCATAACGATCCAAACATTCGCCACGGTGTGGCTGCACCCTTAGAGTGCAGTTAAACATGCATTTACCTTGGTGTACACGAGGGAATCGAAGCAAGACCGAAACCGAGGGTTTCCCATAGGGTTGCCGGCACGTGTCTATTGCTATGGGGTTTAGAAACACCAATCATACGGTGGCCATGTTGGCACGGCATAGGCTCTTAACTGTTATCGATCGCGATAATTATTTCGTGGCATCGATCGATTTGCTCTTCGGTCGTTTAACGAGGTTGATGGGAAAGGGGAAAGAAGGGGAGGAAAATAATAATAACAACCACAACATTTATCGGTCGTTACGTGACCCGTGTTAGCTTTGAATAGTTTTTAATGACGTGACGTAACTGTATGAAGATTGTGAAAAAAAAATTTTCACCCTATATACAAGAATAAAAGTTTCTTACTTATACTAGGGAACGAGCCTGGGTAACCAGACAAGAAGAAACTTTTCGATCGGTCAAAATAACGGGTATTAACGTCAATCCGCGAGCTTGGTCGGTCTGATAAATCAGCTTTGTGGGGTACGATCATCCCTTAACATCCCCTGGCATCCATTCGGGACTATTGTCAGGACTCACGCGACGTCGTGCACATCGAGAGGATCTAGTTGTGTCGGAACGAGTCTATAGTCCGGCTAAGGCGTCTGGTTGGTGGAAACTTAAAGCCACCCCCCCTGGTGATTGGTCACGCGAGCTGAACTACCCTTGCGAAAAATTAAGATAGACTTTTGGTATCATCCCTTTATTGCTATTAGAGAAATTAGTCGGAGGTACGGGGAATCGTCTCTCCCGAAAGACCGGACGCTATATATATGTGGGATCGGAATAAAAAGAAGGGAAGAAGAGAAAAAAAATATGCTAGCAGAATCTGAAACGCCCAGTAGGGGTTGATATGTTCCGCTGCATCTGTCGTCACGCCCTGTACTACGTATGGGAGTTTGGATAGAGGCATAAGCGTGTGTGCTATAAGTCACGAGCGTATAGGTAGGTATATATATGACAAGAGGGATGTTTTTCAGTTTGGGGTGGCAAAGGGGGGTTGCTGGGCCTAAATGTTTTATTACTTAATCATAACGCCGGAGAAACGGGACGTTATAGGTTGAGGGTGTGCAGACCGGATTGGACTGATATAATACAGATCGTCTAGTGGAGTAGGGGGTAAGATTTTGGGGGATGATTGTCCTGGCGGAATTATTCATACGGATTCAGTCCACGTGCATACATTTATGTATCATATCTATAAAAAAAATGTTTAATAAATTATCTCATTCTCTAATCGTCCGTCACTTTTCACACCCCTGTTCGCACAAACCCACCCCTGTAGATATTCGAAAAATATTCATTCTACCTTCCTAACTTCGTGATTTCACTTTTCATTCTTTCGGTGACAAAAAAAAAATTATTATATGGACCAGCAATTTTAGTCGCTCAGATACATATTAATGCGCGCGACTACAAGGAACTTTTCGACGAGTTCTCAACGATGCCAAACTTTTTTCGACTGACTGCCTTAATGGCACTTTAAACTTTTCTTCGTTCCCGCCGTTTCCTCACTGGATAGGTACACTCGAAACTTACTTATAAGTATAACTATGCTTAGGTAACAGACTGTACTTGGGCTAGATCGATGCACAATTTCTTCCGAGATTTTTCTAGTTTCCAATTAACGAATAAATCACAAAATTGTATCAGTTGAAACGAAGTAAAAAGGTATTCCCATAGGCGTAGGCATACGCCAAGTGACGAAAGCATTGAATCCACTGGAGTTTCGAGCGAACGACTCAATTAGCCAACTGGACGTAAAATAGGGGTTGATTCCGTGGGCTTTATGCATCTGGTAAATACTGAGAGGATGAAATAAGGAGAGGAAGAACAGGAAGTGGGGTAAGTTCTGTACGAAATGGAGATTCCGGGTGCATTGACGCGAGAACCGCCGTAACAAAAGGGCTGAGGCATCCACGTTTATTGTCGCCCTTACGCACGTTCCCTCTCAATATACCTATATATATATACACGCATGTACATGCCTGTGTTAAAGTACACTATATAACTACATTAGGGGTCGCAACCTTTCCCTCTAGCACGCGCCAGCTGGCTCATTGTGAAATTACTACCCCACCGATATCTGCCAGCCACCAGCGTAGGATGACCTTATACGAACAAAATTCGAACGGTCAATTTTCCTCTCTCTTACCCTAAACAACCCTCAAATTGAAAACCCATCCAAAGTTTTCCCTCTAACATCCACCCTGAAATTTGTAAAATTGCACAAAAATAAAACAAGCCAAATTCTCATAGCGCCCCAAAACGTACCTCTGTCTATTCTAATTGGAATTTCCTATCACCCTGTGGCTCCTACGCCTATGGGGGATCATCCTCTAATGTATTTACACGCGCGGGAGACAGTGCTGCTACACAGGGGTTTGGTTGGGTGAGATTTGTCACCGGTGAACACATGATACATGTCCGACACGTATGTAGACAGGATTCTATAGGCATTGTCATCCGAGCCGAAAGATTAAGCTAATTTCACACATGTCCGACCATGGGTACTCTATTGACTGTACAGTTAAGTATAGTAAAAATAAGCCTACGTGTATGAAATGACTACAGGATATGTTCTACGGTTTCCCGAACAGATATATCGTATGCAAGGACTCTTCGTGAAGCGTCGCAATTAACGGTCGAGCCAAGGGACTCGCGTTACAGGGTGACCCTAAAGTTTCGTCTTCTTCTAACGGCGTTAAAGAAAGCCGCTCGAAAGTCGAATATTTCGCACACTTTCCGGAAGTCCCTAACGATCGTTAGATAACGAATGCACTATAGGCTAACTGTGTACCGCTATAGGCAGACACCCGTAACATCTGCTAGAGTCTCTCGATTAGTCCCGGGTACGATCGCTCCTTGAAGTCCTGTCCAGGACGATCCCGCCCACATCCTTGGCTTGGTTTACAATTACGTAACGTCCTGCATGTGTCGAGGATCCTTAAGGATTCCGCACATGCTACGAAACAAAAAAAAATAATATTCCTCTCGCCGATTTCAGTGAAAAGAAGAAAACCAACTAACCACTTGACGATCCGTATAGTTACGTAAACTGACGATTTGAATTTCCCGCCTTCGTCGCGGGCGCATGGATAGCGACGGAAGGCTGATATAAAAACGACTACAGTAAGTTGCAAAAACAGTCGTAGCCGTAAAATAAAAAATCGTCTCCGAGACTCGTTCCGAAGAATTCCACAGTGATCCAAAACTCGCGCAATTCATCCTAGTCCATAGAAATTCGCACATATGTGTTCGCACGTATGCATATGGGAATACATAAGGTTCCGAAGGAACGTATACCGAAGCGTGTAATTGCTCCTTCGGGAGAGTCTCTTTCCCACGCTATTCTACAGGATACTCGTGGAGGCATGTACTGGATCATCCAAAAAAAAGCACACGGTATATATACATTCATAAAAATATATATATATGGCTCGATCTATATATACCGATGTAAATGAAAGGCAATTAAAAATGGCGCTATATAGCGAGACCCCCGAGATACAAGTTCGACGAGACGATTGCGAAGACACGGGAGATAAAAGCGTGTAATTCGACGCGAGGGTACACCGGCACGATTTCTTTTCTTCCATGATGACCTTAGACCTCCCTTCGCACCACGGCTACGAGAGAGCGACGTCCAGCGTCCATGGACCAGCGTCAATGATCCTCATATCCGAGAGTCCTGCAGTCTCTGTCATTTGACACAGTCCCTAAAACCGATTCGTGCCACACGCTTCGCTCGCACGGTTTTGTCTCGCGTTTCTCAGTTCCCAGCCGAAGAACAAACGACGCGACCTGCGCGTCCTGAGGGAATACCGTTGGCAGTGCCGACAACGTTGACGAGGCTTGTGAATGTAGGTACTGGGGAACAAACGATTCTTGAAGCAATGAATGAATCCTGCAGAGCACTGTATACATGCACTGTACTATATATATATATATATATGAGTATTATAAAATCAAACTAAAAGATAAGGCCATTGTGCCAATACATTTTGGGCCTTAAAAAAAGTTTTCATTCACACTGTAATCAACCTTTATTTATATACTTTTGATAGTGTTGAATTAACGATTATCAATTTAATTGATCTTGGTTAATGAGTCTAATAACTAATTTTATACTAGAATCCTCCCGAAGCAATGTAATATTGATTATCGACATTGATGTTGATTAACGGGTTAGATTAAACCATATTACCGGTACCTTGTTGATTGGTCCCAAGCAATTGTCATTGATCAGACTATCGACAATTGCTGAAATCGAACTGCATTCGGTTTACGAAGATCGAGCAGTCACGTTGACTTTGAGAAACAAGACAATCGAATAGGATTTAATGGCCAAGAGAAACGATAGCAATGTATCTTTACGACCTATCCACTTTTAGCGTGTATATGCTTAAACGATGGAACATATAGCAAGGTAGTTTGTATAGTATACTGTACAGTATGGTATAAAAAATATCTAGACTCGTGTCCGTGGTTCTTTGTAAATATGAAAAAGGGCATGAGTCCATTTCCTCTATTCACGAAGGTTCAAAGTGAAAGATCAACAGCCTGGCAATGAAGCAATGCACGAGACTCTTGGACGAAATAGACGCAACAGTGCTACGTGCCTCCAGACGACAACATGTATACTTACCCTTAGTGTTTACATACCTTTATGTCACTGTACACTATATAAAATATTATATACCCTAGTGTTCGTTGCTTGGCTGTACTCGTCGTGAAGGGAGAGAGAAAAAAAATTTCAAAGAGATACAAGGAAGAAAAAAAAATGGTCCATGGTTTTTGGTACAGGAATGAAGAGGAGGAAGGGAGGGGATGTATGCGCCTCGTCCCAGTAATCGCGAGATGAAGATTTTCTCATGAGTAAAAATGTTCCACTTCACGAGAAGGTCCTTGTTCTATCTTTAATACTCTAGTAAACTACGTCCTCGAGGAGTGAGACTAGGTATCGTCAGTATAAAAGTGGCCGTGGTACATATACCATGTGTTTCAAATAATTCGGTACGAAGATAAAAGATAAGCGTACGAGAGCGAGATGATAAAAAAAAGATGCGGGTACTCCTGAGATTAATTAAAAAAAAAAAATTTTTTTTAAATCTTCAAAAATTAATTCGATACGAGAATTCATTTGGATCAAACCAATGTTATTGCGTGTATCTTGACCTTCTCTCGCACTCTACGATTTCTCTTGTTTAGCGACGCTCTGGCGTCCCGACGCCAAAACACAGTCGTAATCGTTATACAATAAAGACATAAATTGCACGACTATCGTATAAATCATTCAAGTTTGTCCAAAGTAAAATCAAACAAAATACTCCATTAGACCCGTCAGCCATTTTCACCCTTAATAATATAAAAATCTACCCTTTACTTATCCGACGGATCAGTCCTACATACATATTATAATATTCGTTTTATCCTATGGAAAGAACGAAAAAGAAAAAGAAAAAATGGGCCAGTCACTCAAAAGAATCCTGAGCTGACAGTCTTACAAGAAATCTCGTAGGGCTAATTCGCGTGCTAGATAATGCGAGGGTAGTGGCATGGGTCGTAGAAGGAGGGAGGTTGTGGGGTCGCGAGTGGGTTGAGGGTCGTGGGTCTTGGGTATATCGGCGAAATGGTCGCAACAGGCCAAGTCACGAGGAGAATCAGGGGTGGCAGAGAAAGGCCACTGTCGACTTATGCCCGGCCTACGAAGGAGATCTTATCGTCACTACCCTGCAGACCATAACTACTTTACCCTTCCTACCCTGATGACAATATCGCGTGGCCACTGAGATAACCGCTCGTGTCATTCCTACATCGACTACTTCCCAGTGGCACTAACACGACGTCGCGACCATGACGTCTTGCGGACGCAGATCCCTCTACTTAGATCCTGCACCCTAAGCGAGCCCCATGGAGACACACTTCCCTTGAGAACAGACCAGACCAGGAAGCTTTCACGAAAACTTCACAAAACCACCCCCACCCCTTTACCACATACCAAACCCAAAATCATTAGAATATATAAAAATTGTCCAAAAAATTCCCTATGACGTCCCCCAAGAGACGTACACAGGACATATTATTAATAGATTTGAAAATAGGCCAATTGGTATTGGGTAATACCGTCGCTCCTGGAATTCCGGTACAGTTTGTTAAGGGATGGTAAAATCCTTAAGGGGTGAAGTGGGGAGGGGGGGGGGGGGTAATGCGATGGTAGTGCCACTGATGACGGTGGTGGTGGTTGGTGGAATGACGTTGCGGGAAATGAGACTCGTAAAGCAATGCCAGGCACGCGAGGGTTAGGTAGCTTCTCGAAGGTGGCCACCCTGGTTTTAGTGACTATTGTATAGTAACATAAGGAACATGTGTATGGCAATGAATAGTACTAGATTACCGCCATAGATTGTCGTCATTAGTTTAGCGTGTCATCACGTTCCTGGAAGAGGCGCTGCCAAGGAGTCAAGACGAGACATTGGCTTCGGGTATATAAGACGCAAGGATATGCTCGTGAGGGATAAAAAAGAAAAATTAAAAAATTTTTTAAAAAACAATGAAAGGCCAGCTACGTTTTACGGAGTCCGCCACTCATGCGTGGACACGCGTCGATTCGTCGCGGGTTCCTCGCGTCTTTTCTGGTGCCGCGCGTCGGATTGTCGTCGCGACGAAATGACGGAAAATCCTGACGATTTAATGACTCGCCTTTAAGGTACGTACACACGGTGTACTTGAACACCCACTGGGGATTCTTTATTATGAGTATACGGGTAGTATTGGAAGCCATCGGGTACACCATAAGCTTCCGCATAGTTAAGGATAACAGTGTTTGGTATACAAAGGATTTTACTGCTATATGTAATCCAGCCTTAAGGCTTGTATCAGGGAGGTGGGGTATGCCTATGAACTGTACTAGGGAATATTTTGGGACCATAGGGCCCAGTGGCTGGGTATGATACAGTAGGCAATACTGCCACGAGGGATGTGTAAAGTATTGTCTATAGCCAGGCGCCCTGGCGTCGCGCACAGAAAGCCAGACTTAAAGGAGTAAGAATTCAAACAAAATGGTAGAGTCACGCAATTGGGTGGGCATATTAATTTACGTGATTTGAGGCTCCTGTTCAGTCGCCTGGCACCAATCAGCGGTGCCTTGAGGCAGAGGAAGGCACCGATTGGCGGATCGCGATTCTCGGGAACGGGCCGTGGATATTTGTCAAACAATCGCTATATGCTGGAACCGACCTTAGGGCGTACGGGGACGGGGGAGGGGGACGAAAGCCTAATTAGATGATTAATTGTATAATTGCGAGCCGAAGCAACAATGGGCCTGCTGCCTTATCGAACCGTGCGTGCCTTTTAACGGCAACAACGCTCGCACACTTGTCCTGCCAGGCGTCCAACTTGAGAAGCAAGATCGTACAGTGACGTCTGTAATGGAATGCCGGTTATTGACGGAGAAAAAAGAATTTATGTTTTTTAACAAAGACAATTTTTTTGTATTTTCAATTATTATTAAGCTGTATCTATTTTATAAGGTGCTGGAAGTACTGATCGATATTTGTGTAGTACCTGTTTGAATGACCTTATGGACGTGAGGTGAAAGGGGCGATGAACCTTTGTACGTGACCAATTGGCTATACACTGCAGAATTCTCATTGCACTTATTGCAATGCATCCGAAGTGCATCGAGAAATTCCTGGTTCGAGAAAGAGTTGCATTCGTCTTAAACAGGATAGTTATATTTAAGCTGTAAGAGAGAGAGAGAGAGAGAGAGAGGGGGAGAGAGAGAGAGAGAGAGAGAGAGAGAGAGAGAGAGAGAGAGAGAGAGAGAGAGAGAGAGAGAGA
>JARQST010000135.1:376471-510995 GCA_030142225.1 Pachycephus smyrnensis
GATGTCAGTGGACGTTGGCTAAGCCGGGGCAAAGAGGACTTTAGCTGCGCAGTACCCGGAATGGTACTATGCTTGATGGAAGGAAAAAAGAAATGCTTTATCAATTAGAGGTAGACATTGCTTGCCATGAGTTTTAAAAAGAGTACCTGTTTGTAAAGTGGTTCTTCATTTAAAGTAGCAGTAACTTTGAAATACCTGAACAGGCGGCTCTTTCCGCAAAGAAAAAGATAAGATAGAAAATAATGGATAGAATGGTTCATCAAATACGCTCAGTGATGTTTTATATATGATTGTGCTCGTTTAAAAGAATTTACTAAAAATCGTCCACTTGTGCATAACAGCAGATCATCCAGCACATTGGGAAACGTGTATTTTGAATTTGTGTTGCTGAACAATGTATGCCGCGCCATCTCTCATGCAAACGGACCATGAATTGTCGATAAAATTGTACAGTCCGTATCGGCCAGTAGGTGCTGCTATGCACTGCTATATGAAGTGACAATGTTTCTGAACTACGTTGCTGTTTCTTGTATACTATATCATTGTGACATATAACATAACCTATTGCTGGGGGGTTATCGATAGTTATATTGTGTGTAAAAAATGAGTACACCGATTATGTCCAAAAAGCAGCAAAAGAAATCATTATCAGGAAAGAAAGGATCGGCCAAAGGACTCCGAAATGTTTTAGCGCGACCATTTGATAATTATTGGTAACTCAATCCTGACTTAACCTTATCTTTGTATACAATTGAAAATATGTAGAAGCAATGACTACATAACAAAAAAACACGTGGCAGTGTTATTACTATTGTATTTAATGTTTTACGACATGCAATTAGCTTTTGAATTAAATTACAATCGAGTTCTAAGTTGCGTTTTAGAAGTCGTATATATAAAATAGTATCTTATTCGTATATTAGTTTTTAAAATAAATTTATATTATTCCTATTTCTTAGGCCAGTTTTAAAAGACGATAAGGACGCTTCTTTGGAACATTTGTTGAAGAGGTAAGTTAACGAATAAAATTTATATTCGAGAGATCTCTTAACAAGGGAATCCAATTTGTTACAGGTTACTGGTAGTATTAAAAAGGAATCCAATTAATATTTCTTGGGCAAAATTAAAAAAGATGACGAAAGAAGAACGTTTAGTAGCTAAAAAGGCTGCTAAAACTGAGGTATCTGCTCTGGCTGATGAAAAGACAATGTACATAGAATTTCTTATATTCCTTTAAATATATTTGATAGACAATTAAAATCTAATATAACACATAATAATGTTAATTCAGAAATAGTACAGTAATTGGTGTTAATGCAGTTACACGCTCATTGGAAAAGAATGAAGTATGCTGTGTATTGCTTGATGCAACTGTGGAGCCAATACTATTGATCAAGCATATAGTTAATATGGCACAACAAAAAAATGTTCCTGTACTTTTAATATCTTTTCTAAAGTCAGTAACTGTAGAAGCTATGAATTTTGCTACTGCAGCAATTGCATTTAAGGTAACGTAGCATAGTATAGTATTATTGTAACAGTTTATTCAATCTACTATATATCATACTACATAATTACGATTTATTTCAGAATAATGTAGCCAAGGACGAAGGAAATCATTTTCACGAACTATTTAAAAAGATAACGGATTTGGCTGCAGACTATCCAGTGCCAGATAAGGCTGTAAAGTTATATCAAGAGAAAACTGAATCCCAAAATAAAGAGTTGTCACACAGTAATTCATGTGTAGAAACTGACCACAGTACAGAAACTACCAAACCTGTTAAGCCCTTTACAGTGTCCACCAATATTTACAAATACAGAACATCCAGAAAAGAAAGGGTATTTATACCACAAAATGCCATGGAAAATCAAACACCAAGCAAAGTATGGACTGACTTTATAGCTGTGGATCAGAGTGAGGATAATGCTATAAAGGCAGATAAAAAAGAAAAGATAAGGAAAAATAAAAGATATATGGACATTCATGAAAAAAGGGAAAATGCTTCTACAGTATCGGAATGTGCTCCAATGGATTTGGACGAATTTATATCATTCGAATCGCAGCCCAATGCAAGTGATAATGAGGATGCCAGTGACATTTTATATGAGTCAAAAACCGGTGTATTGGGAAACAGTGACATATCGATGGGTGAATTGAATGATAATGCCAAAAGAAATGAAACGGACTCTAGTGATAAAAACATAAAATATATCCCTCTCAAAGTGAAACGTCTACGAGGAAATAGTAATCGTACAAAAGCCACCAAGACTTCGAAATTAAAGAAAAAATGACGTGAAACCTAAATTACTTTTTAATAGGATAAAGTTGTCTAGGACTGGAATTTAGTGAAAAATACATGTATTTTTATACATAAATAAATACATTATATATACATTTTAATTTTTTTGTTTGACTGATGACATTTCATTCAACCATTAAATATTGTTGTCTATTATATATTACAGTAAGTCAGTCGTATATATAGTTGATGTAAGAATTAACACATTGAATGTTCGTTATTGCCAAAGACAAGAAAGAACTTAGTATAAAATGGAACATTGAAACTGCACTCTGCAGTTTATGTTTAATGAACGATTAAAATACTGTAACTTAATAAACATAATTTGATATCAGATACAAGGAGCCATCAGAAGTATATTATTATACACTAATTTTCCAATAAAACTATCACACAGGCAACGTTGAACTCACAGAAGACTTAAACATTCTCGTAAAAAACATAAGACCCGTCGTACCTCCAGGAATATGACTCATCAAGAACGACAGCATAGCAATGAGTTGTAGAACAGCACAAAGTACTGTCAAGGGTGTAGACTGCAAGTGTAAAGCAAAGTAGAGCGTACCAAAGAGTGTCCCAAAGTACGTCATAGTGAAACACCTACGTTCAGCTGTAAACAGCGACTTCAGATAACTCATGGGACCCCACAAGAAACAGAAACTGTAATAATAATTAAAAAAAACTTCAAGATACTATCAATAACAAGTATAAACAATCCAATAAATTGGTACGTTACCTCATAAGAAAGAATAAACTCCCCAGTGAGTACAATAAGGCAAATTTTCTTGCTTTCAGTAATAATACTGGAATGTAAATGGCTGACAAGCAAAAGCAAAGAATACCCATGAAAAAACACAGTGCAAACGCTGTAAGTCTTTGCAGCCTTGTCTGAAACAATCGGCACAATAAAAAAAATTATTAATTTATCAGAACTCAGCATCCCCCAAAAAACCACCAAATACTATTCTATTCCCGCAAAAACCATCAGTCCTGACAATCATGCTTGGATACTGATAAAATTCATTAAGGTTACAAAATCCAAAACACTAACCATACTAGGACAGCAGTCTTTTTGAGTCTCCTTAAACCATCCCGCTTCCTCCTTATTCTGTTCGCTATCTCCACCGAACCATTTTCCCAAAGTTGGTTTGGGTATCGTCACCGAGGGTATCGTAATTTTGAATTGCTTTTCATTTTTGTTGCTTAAAAGATACTCGTTCAGCTCCTTGTTGAGGTCGGCCATTTTGACACGTTACCATATTCATTGTTGATACAAAACATCGGTAAGGAAGTTATTCTCTTTATTGATACACTTGCATATGTACAACAATAGCAAGTAGTGCAATACCAACTGGCTATTAATGATCAGACGCAGTCGAGTCTGAATTGGCATACAAAAAATCAAATACAATAAAATGAAACGTCACAGGGACAATTATTACCAGTAATACAGTAATGGATTTTCAAACTTACATTTATTTAAACAAATCAACATTGACCTCATATTACGGGTTGTATATTGTATTGTTGTACAGATAATGCATCACTCTACACAGGCTAAATACTTCCTGTAACACGTCGTATCGTTTAGGTTTCGGATCACAAATCATTAATGGTAATAATAAATAGGAATAACAGGAAGTGATTCAGGGGTAAGACTAGGGGTTAGTGTGGACGGGGAATGGGGCATCTTATTAAATGAACAAAAATTTTAGAAGACAAAAAACTCCTAGAAACAAGCATCGTCTTAAATAACGTATAAGAAGCAAATCAACGAATAATCAATAACAAATCATCACATATCGAGATACAATCCTGTTATCTGTAAGGTTTTTCGTTTTTATTTCAATTTTATTTTCCTTCAATTAACCTCTAACTCTATTTTTTTTATCGAGACACACGTCAATCCGTCGCTCACGTCCAAACAGAACGCGTAGATCCGTCTTGTATACGTAAAACTTTGTTTTCAACTAATTAAGACTGCCGTACGATAAATCCTTACATAATTCGCCGGACTGCAAATAATGTGTACACGGGATTATTTTGAGTAATTGTATTACGTAATGTCGGGGTATGCGATTGTGTCTTTTCTCCTTTAACTATTTTGGCTTCAGCTGAGATTTTTGTTTTATGCTAATGGCAGCACGGATACACTGTACTGTAGCATCTCTTTATTTTTTTAACGTTTTTCCCCATTTTGCTTAAGTATCTCTTTTTCTCTCTCTCTAACTTACGAGTAAAGCTTAGTTTCTTCCTTTTTACCCCGCCACCCACCCTCTCACTCTCTCTTTCTCTCTCTCTCTTATCAATGCTATCACGCAAAAACGATGGAAAGAATGAACGTCATTCGTGGAACAAAGCGAATTTTATCATACGACGCTTAGATCCGACGTGGCGTTCTCAAATATTCACGGATATCAATGAAATGTGATTCTTTAATCTTTTTTATTATACTCTTTCTTATCTTTTTTTTTTTCGCTAAGCATCGTACCTTCCCGCGTATGTACCTCGGTGTCACTGACACTTATCATCCCTTTGGTAAAACCATTGCTAAGACCGCGGAACGATGAGTCCAATCTCGATACGACAAGTGGTGGAGAAGAGATTATTATTTTAATAAATAATTGTTATTATCGTTAATAATAATAACATGAGATGCATTCGTGCAGTCGAGATTTATGCTAGTTAACAATAGTGGCGTCAACAAAGTCGAAGACGTATTGCAGAAAAAAAAATATAAATGTACATACAAGAGAGGAATATGGCAGGTTTCTAATTGTATTCTGACAGATAAATGTAACGTACGAGAATGGATTTTATCACTATTAGAGATCGATCGGGATTGACGATAGCGATTGCTCTTATCGCGCGGAGAGCAACTTTAATATTGGAATGTTAAATTCCATAATCAAAAGTCGCACGAGATCGGATACACATTCCATGGGAACGTAGGGAATGCGCGAATATTACACGCTTGTATACATATCGACGTTTAATATCAACTTATTATCGGTTTACGAATTGCAATGCACTCGCGTCACCTGACTCGCTTGCTCGCTCGCTCGCTTAACGACTAGAAACTAGATAATAGATAAGGGATGATATAAAGGCTTAGTCGATTATAGAATTGAAATGATAGAAAAAAAAATTAAGAGAAATAAAGGGATATACTTATGCGCTCGTGCGATTTGCAAGAAATGACACTTTCAGACTGGGACTTCTCGGATGTTGAATTTCAAGAGTGAGAAAAAACGGTCCCTCGTTACCTGCGCCACTGTATCTGTATCCGCCCTTCGTAGGTGATTGGTCTCTCGCACCATTGCTCCGCCCCTTGCTCGATAAACACATTGGCGCGGGTACAGGGGCAACGAATTTTAGAATTTCAACATCCGGACATTAGTTGATGAGAAGTATTCACTGACACGTAATACTAATTTTTCATTGGTTTAGTAATTTCTCTATACTAATAATAACGTCCGCCATTGCGTACCGTGGCACGACAAAATGGCGGCGACTTGCTTCTCGATGTATTTATCGATCTAAGTTGTAATTCGAGAATGACCGCGAGTGAGGGAGAAAGAGAGAAAGGGTTGATGAGAATGAGGTAAATGAGCGAACGGAGAAGAGAAGCAAGAAAAATGGACGATAGAGGAAATAAAGATAAATAAAGAAAGAAGTGATCACAGTAGACGCCCTCTATAGTAAGAAGAAAATGTAAACAAAAAGGAAATATAGGAATCGAGATACTCGCGGCTGTCGGCTCAATCAATGAATATCATCGTAATTTTAGTATACGTGCGGCGCCAATGAAAAACTCATGCGCGGGAAAACCCGTTCATTTTAAAATTGGCACCTCAACGTAAAACGTATACAATCTAAAAAATACTGATGACCGACAATAAATATATTTAATCTAGATGCGATATCGCACGATGAGCGGTATCAATGGCTTTCTTACCCTCGGTTACCACTTATGTAGCTAATTAAAACTGTCTTTAATCTAATTAATATTGCACGCGCCGGCACCGGGATCGCCGTCGCGTATTGTCAAATGCGCGCGGCGATCCACCAACTAATAAATTACATACGAGATTCGTGAACAGGATTGGCCACGGGCAATATACAATATGTACCTAAACGTAATACATGTACGATCACGCGTCGCGTTGATCTTTCGCGTATGGATTCTCTTTTAAAAAGGAATAACAAATTTCATTATCGCGTTCTTCTCTCTTTCAAAGGGGATCCGCAAGAAAAAAAGCCACCCCCCCTTCCCCCTGGAGCAAGAAGAAGTTAGAAGAAACAAAAAAAGTCGGACGCGCATCACCCTCGCGTTCATGAATGCAGGCGAAGATGGGCGCGGATAACACTCTTTTTTTATCTCAATGCACTTGGATTGTTTTTTGGTTTTCTGAGCGGTATATTATATATATATATATATTTATATTTTATGTATAAGTACGTTTCAAGTACGCTCCTTTGTCCTCGTATTTACGGCTACTTATCGTCTATCTCCTCGTTTAATTATTATTATTATCGTAATCAATGTTATCGTTAGTATCATTAATAATAATCGGTACTCGTTAAACCTACGATCGTTACCGTTTTTTTCTTTTTCTTCTTTTTTTTAAATATTACGTACTAGAACGTCACCCGACGACTTTAAGTCTTGTAAATAACTCGCGTTTCGCGACAGGACCTTACCGTTATCACTCATTGTCATTTCCCGGCTTTCGTATCAATTCGTTCATGCGTGCTGGAGTCCCGTCGCGAAATACGCCATTTTTATTTTCAGATTGTTAAATAAATTTTCTGCGGGAATCGGCATTCGCGCCCTACGATCGATTATCGGAGGCTCACCAGCCCTCAGCTTCGCGGTACATTCGCTTCATCTACTCACCCTTAAATATCGAAGGACGAAGAGAAGTACACTTTTAGCCGTACCTGTTGGTACTAGGCCTTCGAGAGAGTCAAATCGGCCGATCAGGCCCAAAATGGGCCTTAATCAGTTACTCACACGGTAGTCACATACTGGCACATCTCATTCGACTCCGAGAGGAGACTTCCGGCGAACCAAGGTTTACTGTATTTGGGACCCTCCTCACTCCGGGCCCGATGGGGCTTACGATGTGACTCTCTGATACGATGACGGGGCACTTCCTCGCTCAGTGACCGTTTGGTAGCATCGATACCAGGTACTTCAAGAAGTGCCTTGGATCGTACAAGCTGAGGTCGCTGACGACCACGCGTCTCCTCCGAGGAGGCGCGCGTCGTGACGCCACGTCGACGAGGTTCGGGCGGGACCTCAGACTCCCTGAGCTCCGACTTGGTCCTGGAATCCATCCGCATCCTTGAGATGATGCTGCGACTCTTAACAGGCTGTGGGGGTGGTGAGTATCTCTTGATCGGGGTGCGTTCATGGGGTGACCAGACGGGCGTCGAGAGGTCCTGTGACATGAACTTCGTCGCGGGTCTTTCAGGCGTTTCCGGCGGTGTGTCGTCGCGCCAGGCACCCTGATAGATTGGAAACGGTGAGATCATGTTCAGCAGCCTCCAGCGTGTCTCTTCGGACTCGTCCTCGACCTCTTCCTCGCGACGCGGCGTCAGTTTCGGTGGTGGGAAGCTTGTCGGTGTCACGTGGCGAAATGGCGACCAGGTCTGCGCATCCGGTTGATCGTCAGGATGGAGTGTGTCCATTGTCGGTGAGTCGTCGTAGGGGGTCCATTTGATCTCACTGATGCGCTTCTGCTCGCGCTTCTTGATACCGACGTTTGGCAGTGGCGAGTGACCTTCGTAAGGAGCCCATTTGGCGTCCGTTATCGTTATCTCGGGCGAGATCAGACGCTTCACTATCTTGTCGTTGGGCTTCAGAAGGAGATTGGTGCTTTCCGGTTCCGGCGATAAACTAGTCTGTCGCGTCGACGACTTATGACGTTCTTTGAGGCTCTTACTCTTGGGCTCGTACGAGGGTGCTTGACCCTTCGGCCATCGGGCTTCCTTTTTCTCCGCTGGTAAAGAGAAATGCGTCTTCATAGCCCACTTCGACCTGGCAGCCTTACGCTCGTCAGCCGGACTCCTTATCTGCTCCTTTCCTCGTTTCTTGCTCGACGCCTCTCGGCTGCTCTTCTTTTCCTTCCCCTTCTCCCACTTTGGATCTTCGCTTGCGTGCTTCTTCAGCTCGGGCCTTTCCACGGGAAGACTTTTACTCTCCTCCACGTTGAGCGATCTGGAGTGGACGATCTTTCGTTCAGGCTCCTTTGTCACGATCCTCGCATCATCATCCACCAGCGATGCCTTCTTTTTAGGACAGCCGCAACGAGGCTTCGGATTAGGTAGAGCGTCGGGTACCTGAAGTGTCCACCTAGCCTCGCGCGCCATACGCGTGTCATCGCTATTGTGTTTTCTAAGGTCATGTGAATTGTCATCTGGTCGCAAACTCCACTTATCTGTCTCGGCACTGTGATGCTTCCTAAGATCGCCCCGTTCAGGCCTCTTCTCCTCGGGAGTCAAGCTATGACAGCTGCACTTACTCTTGGCGCTTCTAGCTAAGTCAATGTCCGTCTTAGAGGTGTGTAAGGCCCAACGGTACTCAGTATCCTCGCTGGCGTGCTTACGTAGGTCCCAAATCGCATCGTCCGGTGAAAGGAAGCTACCGGGCCACCTGGTGTCGACGCTAAGATGCTTTCGCAGATCAGCTACTTGCCGTCCGGCTCCAGGTTGCTCGCAGCTGCATCTACGTGATAATTTCTCTGCCGCAGAAACCGGTTCGATCGCGTCCAGGTCCTCGATGGTGTAGGACGCCACAGGTCGACGAGCGCCGCAGGAGCATACTCTACGCGTCTCGTCGTCCTGGGCGTCCTGGGTCGCCGAGGTCGAAGTCGACGCCGATGGGTCAGGCTGCGAATGCCGCTCCTCGGTCACCCGGTCGTCAGAGGGTCGTGACGTCGCAGCCGTGCCTGGCGATGCGCACCAGCAGGTGTGTGTAGCTCCGTCAAGCCGCCTTGGTGGGAACCGCGACTCCGGAGACGACGAGGCTCCGGTCCAGTCCGCTTCCAGATAGGCTGCCCCGTTCTCCGGCTCCGCAAGCCTGTTATCATCACCAGGGTATCATCAATTCCGTATTCAATTCCAATTACCTTCTACGAAAAATCATCCACGACCACGTACCTTCAGCTCGGTGAAGATCTCGGTGAAGAATCCTGGCTCGCTGTTGATGCGCAGCATCTTCGAGCTCAGCCGATTTACGATGAGCAAACATCGATCCCAGAATTTATCCTTGTTATCCTCCACCAGGAAGGGCTTAAGAGGATAACTGATCTCGTTACCCATGTAGCTGTAGCTTAGGTACAGGCACGTCAGGACCGTCGCCTGGAGTTCTCTCTCCGACACTTCCTCCCCGTCGACGAGCTCTCTCACCAGCATGTACACGAACACCACGTTGGCCGGATTGATAAAGGCGACATCCTGCGACAAAAATATATCATTTATCGTAAAAAAAGGACACGGTACATTTTCCAAAAAAAAAAACAGACAAAAGTTCATCGCTTTTGTATTTACAAATTATCAAGATCATTCCATATGGTACAACAATAACCTGACAACAGAACACAATGATTCATCAGTAGTATCATCTTACTTGATACCTTTACAAATTGCAATCAACCCCCACTCGACGTTCACCCGATCAATATGTCATTTCGCAAAGTCCAATCGGTTTCCTTGAAATATGCGATACCAAATGACTCTTGCAAAGTCGATACACGTAAATCCACTACCACAGTGTTAAGTACAATAAAAAATAACCCAAATTAATTACCCCACTAAAGCGTTCGATAGTAATGAAAAATCATTACATCCCCACAGGGGACCAGCTTGTTCTGCTCCAGAAATCGAGTCCTTCAAATTCATTACTGAATCAGGACGTTGTACCTATATATATATATATATATATATATATATATAATATATGTATATTTTTATATGTATATGTATATCTATTACCGCTACACATATATATACTAGGATCTAGTTAGAGTCTAGAACGAAGTGCATTGGCTGGCTAGGGGTAGCATGAGGCAGGTAACTGATGCACCAGTGTAGGTGCATTACCGTGAGGCCCCGCAGTGACCCGGGAGGATCGATGCCCTCGATACACTATATCTTCACTGAAACCAGCAACCTGCTGCTGGCTACCTGCCTCTCCGCCTGCCTTACAGTGGCAACCCTGGTTACCCTGCCAGCCAACGATACCTTCATCAACCACAGAGACCCTATCTCTATTACCTTCTGTAACAATCTAACCCCCGCAGCCACCCTCAACCTGCGATCTCCGATAGGCGCATCAATATTGCGCCACGCTGCACTTTGTTTTACGCGACAAGCAACACCTCGTTTGCTTTGAGTATCAACCCCGTAATGCGTGAACGTACGCTAGGGCAGATTTTCAAAGTAACGTAGAAGAAAGAAAAAAAAAAAGAAGAAGAGTCGTCAAGCAAAAAAGAAAGAGAGAAGTAAGAGGCACCAGCTTATGCAAAAGGCTACGTGCGTTACTTGTGCGCGCTAGGGGTTAAGGGGGATCGAAAACGTAGGGGTGGTTTTGAAAAAAAGAAATGGCGACACTTATCGTGACGCGTTACTGCAGCGGAAGCAGGGGGGTTTGAGAGAACGATCTCGGATACGAAATAAAAATTCACCTCGTCGCTAGGGGTAGTTTTTCTTTAAGGGGATAAAAGAAACGTCCGTCGAGTAAAGTATACCCTAATCGCTGCGAAAAAATATGGCAAGGCTTTTTTTTCAGGTGTAACGCCTACTGGATGTCGTGGGGTGGATAAACGTGGGGTTGGGACGTCGGTGGGGCGGTCGATATTCGCAGGGGTGAGCGCCCTGCCCTGCCCTGTTCCAGCAAGGCTGGTCGACTGGTTCTATTGTTGTTAACGTTTTAATCGACTTTACCGAGCTCAAGGCGTCTTTCAAGCATATGTTTAACGGTAATTGGTCTCCTAATAAAAATATCTCGTACGATTGTAACTACCCTTAAATATTTCAGTTTCACCGCCGATACACGTTGTAGCCTTGGACAATTTATTTTGACAGTATCTACCGTATCTTTCAAGAACGATTGTCCGATATAACTTATCCATGCATGGTTACCAACCTGTACTGTTTTTTTTTTTTGGTTGCCACGTTTGTCCAACGAATTGTCCGTTAATTCGAAATTGGCTGGAATTAACCTATTTCCAGAATTCAGATACGTCAGGTACGTTTTCATTATTCGATTAGAGCCACATATCTAACCTGCATATACATAACATATGTATACGTACACTATACGTAGAATATTACGTCTTTCTTTTGGCTTCTACGACCAACCAGGAAAAACCATCGACGCTGTACAGTGCGAACACGTGTTCGCGAGATAGACGGGAATTCGTAGCCATAGGTAAACCTGTAGGGGTTCTCTTAATTAGATTGTACCACGGCGATTGTAGTTTCGTCGGCTGTTTCTAACGTCTAGACGGAAAAGATGATAGCTCTTGACACGTGTTGATATCACGCGTGATATATGTAATCGTAACGATTCTCAGACACGTTATGCGACTTCAAGATTCCACGTATGACGTAGGGATACGTGCTAAACGTATATGAACTCGATGAAGTGGAGAACGCGACTATACTGGATATAGATATAGTATACAGTATAGTATACATAGTTATAGGTATGGTATATATGTATATATACAGTATACGTAAGAAGACAAAGATAAATATGAAAGATATGGATAATCAATACAATTGTTACATCAAATTGTGAAACGAGTTTTTCTACCGTTATTAAATTTAGTATATCAGTTATGTATACGAAAGATGGTAAAAGTGGTTAGTGACGTATTGGACGTATATATATGTATTTGTGTGTAATAATGATCAGTCAAGTGGAAGTTACGAAAGAGGTCAAAGGTTTTTCGTAAATGTCAAAGTACACAGAGATGCGTCGTATTCATGTATAATTTTACGCTTTGTTTTTATTCATACGTTGCCCCGTTACTCGCGTACGTCTCGGTCCAATTACTGGTTGGATTTAAGGACGTCTTGACGGATCAATATCGACGGATCCAATGACGTGGAAACTAAGTAGGTTAAAAGTTTGGTTGTTGTCTTGGTAGCGTTGTTACTTGAGTGACGAATTAATGAGCTATTTTGTAAAGGAGGGTTGATCGTATTATTTTCTTTTTCTCTTCTTGTTTAAAGCTTGGGGGTTGCGTTTCCGTCGCGACGCGTGATCGAAGCGTCGCTTGCTATGAGAGCGTCGCAACGCAACGAATTTTACTTGGAATTGATTGGGGCTAGTATTAATTAATCCATATCGTAGACATGTATATATGTATGGGATATAGGTAGAGAATAGTAAGGCTTTCTATAGGGTGTTCTAGTAATACCGAATATACGTATCTGCATGTACCGTAGCAGATATAGATATAGTGACTATAACAATGGACATCTCTATCATTTCTCATGGCTTTAACAGGGGGTAAGACGACCCTTAGTGTGTTTATATATATGTATTTTTTTGACTGGTGAATCTCGTTCGACCATTTCTCCAAGGGAATCCACCCTTAGCGTCATCCCTTGTGTTGCGTTCGCTTATCCATCCCTTAGCCAATTAAAATACGCCAGCATCGCCAAGGGGTGAGTGGCCCCAACATTTTTCCACACGTCCCCAGGGGAAAGGGAAGTAGGGGGGGAGGGTAACTCTGCGACGTTGCCGTTCTTACGCGTGACCACCCCTCACAACTCTGCAGCACCCTTTTCGCCCTTTCCTCGTACATTGCTGCACATCCCTTCCGAACGTCAGGGGTTCTCAAGATTAGTCTAGATAGTGCCCCGCTGCACTGAAAAGCCACCCCTGCTGAATATGAAATCATTGAAGATACTTCCTAGAGAGAAACATCCATTTTTCAACCCTCCTTGATGTACAAACGGGAAACGCGAAGGGTCGCTGGAAAATACGATATAATAATCGCGCCCAGGGTGGACGAATCTTTTTTTATTTTTCACCGACAAGAAAAAAGAAGAATTACGGGGTAGCCAAGACAGTGGGGTATCGCGTGGGGGTTGTTCAAAGGGGATGAGATTTCCTTAAGGGTGAAATCTTTTCGAAGGTACACGCGACTCTATAATGCGCATATATCTATGCACGCTTACTGCACTCTACGTACGTGCAATTAGGGGTGTGCGTGGTGACGTCGGTCAATATTCAGGCGACGCCTCCATTCATTGCGGGGGTAGTAGTGGGTGGTCAAAATTGCAAAATCAATTTTGGAAAATGATACACTTTAGGCGTAGCGCGAATAGTCAATCAATATTTCTTTGAAAAAAATTTCTCCTTCCCTTAAACGATTGAGGGGGTGGAATGAATATATATATATAGCATATAACATATATGTACATACATATACGTATGAAGAGAACGAAGCGAGAGACATTTTATCGACTGGCTGTCTGGGCACCCACGCAAGAATCAAGACTCGTAGACGCCATTTGTATTACGCCACGAGAATATACGTGGTGAAATATCCCTTCGCTAATTATAATTGGACGATATAGAAAGTTTGAGGAGGAAAAATATAAAGGCGGCCAAGTTTATTTTGGTATAACAAGTGAATCCAGTCGAGTCCTACGTGGAAATTGAAATTATTTTGAGAAAAGCAGTAAACCGCCTTCGGCCATTTTAACTTGGTCGTTTTTCTCGTTACTCTCGTCGTGATTCGAACGCGTGTATTTAGGGATTGGGACTATATGGTATTAATCTTCTCTAATTAGGAAGCTTTGCTATTTTAAGACAAGTCAACGATTCTCTAAGGGTTTTGTATATTCAAAATATACATATATCATCTTTAGATAATATATCATCATCCATTGTGTACTCGAGAAGTGAATCCCTCTCGTGTCCGTGTGCATTAGATCATTCGTCTTTCTAATTGTTTAATCATTGCCACCATTCACCATATGGAGAATGCATGACTAGAGTCACGGGTTGTTCAACCCTTCCTCTAATTCCCAGTATGACATATTGCCAGTGGCCGTACATTATTCCCGCCATGTTGTGAATCCCTAGGGATAAGAAGAGACCAGACGAAAAGATGGGGGAGTCCCTGAAGTTGGCCAGTAGACAGTAAATTGCATCATACCGGGTAGAAGTGCGCATGCGCGTTTCATATCTTTTTTTTTAATACAAAATTTTTAAAGTGAAGAAAAGAATGAGAGAAATCGTTAATTCGGTATATATTGGAAATGTGTAGAAATTTTCTTTTTGTATTTACGACTGTATTTTGGTATTCGTTACTTTGATATTGAACTGACAGCTGTTATCAGGAGTGACATAACTGATTAGAGGACGAGGGGGACTTTTTTTGTGATACTGAAATGAGCACTTGATATTTTACAAATTGATGAACTTTCGATATGGTATTTGTATTTCGGTATTCTTGACTCACCTGCCAGCCCTGGAGGAGGAGACTCCTGTCGACGGTCCTGAGCCACATCACCGCGTCGCCCGCTTGGAAATCCCGCAACCGCGTGCACTTCCCGTGAAGATAAACGCCGAGGCACTTGAGCAGTTCTGAGGTAGACGCCTGGATGACCGTTTTCCTCGGTCCCGGGGGTAGAGGCTTCTGCACCAGTTTCTCGCACGTGTGATTGTGCGCCGTGTGATTGTTGTTAGATGCCGGTGGCTTTGTCTATGTTGAAACAAAAAAAGGCATAAACATAAATATACCGACAGAAATGTTCAGTCGTTGTAACAATGACAAGATATTTTCATTTTAAAAAATCCCCAAAAAAGAACTTTGGAAAATAAGGAAAACTAACCTGTGGCGTCTGTATGTTCTTGTTCTTGTCAACAATGGGAATATTGTCAAGAGGTTGTCTGAAGGTGATATTCTTGTTCCTGTTATCAAGCTTCTTCTTATTGTTATTGGTAGTGCTAAACCGCTTCCATGATAATGCATTGATGAAGAGCGAGTGCTTCTTGAGATTCTTCTCGAGTGCATTTTTCTCGGATATAATACGCGCGTTGTCGTTGTTCAGATTGATGTTGTTGTTCTGTAAGGAATTGTTGTTGGGCTGATTCGTCGGCGCAGGCGCGACAGAAGCGACGCTCTTGTTCTCCCTGTTCTTAGCGTTGTTCAACTGTTCGTAGTTGAAGTTGTTCAGCGTGAAGTCTGCCGGATGTTGATGACTGGCTGGGGGATACACGGAACCCCGTCGGTCCCTGGGACTGAATGACAAAACAGTCCCCATGTTTGGATTGCGGGTGGAATCGGTCTGCTGGCCCGATTGAGTCTGGGTCCCAGTTTGGGTCCCAGTCTGCGTCAAAACCGGTACAGGCGGTTGAACCGTCACTTGTGGCGGAGGTGGTGGAGGTGGTGGTCGGGCTGGACTCGGCGATGTTATTCGTGGAGGTGGTGGAGGCGCTCGCGGTACGGACGTCTCCCGTGAGGGTCCCGTCAGCGAGGTCGCATCCCCTGGCTCTATGGCCTCCTCCACGACGGGACCCACCACTTCGCTCAGCCGACCTCCCAGCCTGCTGCCTTCTTCCTGCGTTCAGGAAAGCGCCGCTTCCGCACGCTCTCTTGCGCTAAGAGAGCGCGGGAACGAATATGGCCGACGGCTGGCCCGATCAATACCCAAAACTCGACTGGCTCGTCTTCTTCGTTGGGATCGTCAAGGCGCTACTAATTTTTTTTTTCTTACTCCACTTCTTCCGTCGCCTCCAATATTTATCCTTGCTGATGATCTCTGAACGAAGTTCCGGAACGGCTGACGATCTTCAAGTGGAACAACAGTTATTATACACTGGACTTAAGATGGACGTTTAACCCGACACGTTTTTACACCTTTTTCCTAATACAATAATATACCGAATTACACTTATAGCCGATACCAGACACGATTTCTGGTATCAAGTTACAACGAATCTACTATATATTATTATCGGTATTATTATTATTATACTCCGTGGCACGTACACTATTACAATATCCCTGTTAAATATGACTATTCATTTAAACCGTCTTTGAGTCGTGAAATTCTCAAGACACGCCTCGTCCTTGCATACCAGATAAGATCGGTCTCGAGTCTATCACAGCTTCCGGTGTAAACCCGCCGGAAAATTCGTTATCACTATCACAGACTACTAACGTTATCAGTATACCACTTTCTTCTCGATCCTCGAACTAGTTACTTTACTTCAGTAACGAGATCTTCTTTCAGCACGACGACGCGTGTCTTTCGTCTTTTTCGTTGATTCCAAGAAAGATCGTACGCGGTGCACTTGAAAAAACTAATGATCTAAATCGTACCTTCCTTACTACACCTCCCCCCTTTTTACTAATCCTTTTACTTGACTATTTCTCTACCTTGAGACTTTCGATCTAACAGGACTCCGGTGTACCCGTTAGACTCTCGGATACACTGGATAGAGCTGCAAACTCTTGTCGCACCTCGCTGTCAGTGCGCTCGGCCTCTCTGTGCGCCAAGATGTACGCCCCTTCCGATTTCATGCGCGCGCAATGGTTCGATAAACGCAAACGGCGAACGTCGATTGTCGGGGGTGGTAGGGTAGCAGTCTACGTAGCTGTCGTGACTATACACGCCCCAGCCTTCCTACGGACTTGGCTCGCTTCGTAAACACTACGGGGTTTCTGCGTCTCGACTGCTTTCTAGCCTGCCAGAGCTGACTGGGTGGCTAGTTGGCCTAGCTACCCTTACTGGGGCCAACCCTGTACGAGAAGGTCGAAGACCTTTATGCTTAGGGAAGTGTTGGTTAGGGACACTTGGTTGATGCTGTATCAGGTGTTCTTGAGAGATTGCACAGAATCATGAAGACACTGCGACAAAGTGTTAATGAATTTTTATTCGAGGGTTGAAAAGACGGAATTTAATTATGGGGATGACGGGGTAGTTATTATGAGTGACGAGAGAGAGAGAGGGAATTGTTAAAGCGCGTGAAAATGCCCGCGAGAATCGTGCTTCAGACTTGCTGGGGTAAGAAGCGACGAAAACATCCTCATAAATCAATCACTATTTCTCTCTTCCTTTGAATATCATCCCTTTGGTTTATGCGATAGCTTTGCTGGGAGGGGTGGTTTCCCTTTATAACTTCAATGTTTACTACGGATGTTCATCCTGTACTTGGGATCAGTTTTGAGGATAGGAATAGTCTGTATTGTAAATAAGGGATGTTTGTATTGATCGTTTGGGGGGTGGTTTCTTAAGAAAGTGGACGTTCGGGGTGATTTCTATTTATAACAAGGAACAGAATATGTATACGGTCGTATAGGGTTTATTGGTTTAAATTTACTCGGTAGATTTGACAGCTGTCATCTGGCCTTTGTGCTCTAGTAGTATTCCTGTCAAAAGTGATGACAGCTGTCAAATCTGACCGGTCAGTTCGAGCTCGATAACCCCATATATGTCTTGGCAAAATTTATGACAAAGCTGACTAACATGCGAGAGCCCAGGGCACGCCATGATCACGTGGGAAATTCATGGCTCCCTCAAACAAACACTTGGCGCTTTTTGTATTTTAATGAAACCGTCAAAGTAAGCTTGATGTTTTTCGTGTCCTATACCAATCTAAAAAATATTTATACCCTGGAAACTACCATACGGAGCACTTAAGTACTGATTAGACACATCCGATTTCTGTAGGAAAGTGGCAAGTGAATGAGGATCGGCCAAGTGGCAAAATCTGGATTGGGTCAGACCTACGGAACGAGCTCGGATTATCGAATTAATTAATTTTTCATTATCTAACAGGTATACCCTCGTTACGTAAGTACTGACGTGCAGTCATAGAATCTATACGGTATCTGTACCGAAAAATGATATTAATATACGAATGTTATTGATAAAGCAAAAACGCTACTGACCGGTCTGTTGACAAACGACATAAAAAAGATTCCAGAACGCGCAACCTTCAGGCATGCAAACAGTGCTTCTTTTCTGAAAGCACTGTAGACACTCAAGGTCTTCAGGGACCATAGACAATTTCCTATATGTCGCGTGACCCAGAAAAACCGTCGGTATATTAGCGAGGAAAAAAAATTCATATTCCATTTTCTACAGTGGGCATAAAAGTAATGGAATCATTGTAAATTTCGTAAAATTCGAAATAAAGTAGAAAGTGTCGCGTAATAGTCAGACGGCTGTTGCGTGAGCGAAAACAGTTATAAGAATTCATAGAGATATCAGGTCAGACACAGTACTTGGAAAGCATTCCAATTAGTCCTTATACCTGGTAGCAATTATATTGTGACTTTCGAGGAAAATACGCGACATATTTATAATTGTTGTGTAACAACGTATTGTAAGAGGTCATCAAAAAATTACGTCATCGAGATACACAACGATTATCCATAATACACATACTTGACGGGTTGGAGTGTTACAGGTTGAAAGGATGGGGAGGGGGAAGGGGATTTAAGGTGAAAATCGGTTATCCTCGAGAAATTATTTTTGGACGTGATATAAAAAAAAAACTCGATCATCCTATTGTACGATGATGATAAGAGCATCGCGAGCTATCTGTAGGATGAAAGCGTGCTAAAAATATTCTAGCAACGCGTCAACGTGTAAACATGCCAGAGTTTACGCGGCGTCGATCCGACCTCGATACGATCAGCTTACGATATGAGATACATCCCCTGTGTAATTAATATAATAATAAATGTACAGTCAAAGGATGAAACTGATAACACACTCGTTGGAGGTATGAACCGTTATAAAAATAAGGTATACGGATGAAAATGTTAAAAAATAAAAGAAACGAACAATAAGATAAGAGAACAAAGGGACTTCCGGTCGGGACAAAGAGAAAAAAAGTGTCGTAAATGGTCGAGGGCGAAATAATATTTTTTTTAAATACAATTAAAATGGGCGTCGCGACGCAAGTGACTTAACGCACCGATTGAGACGTATATACGTACCTACAGCTGATAGAAAGCAAAGTGCGTGGGTCTGGGGGGATGGATTGGCGCGAAGGACATCATCCCCTATACAATGGCTCCAGACAGACGTACCCCTAGGCAGCCCCGCGATGGTATCGCCATAGCAACCCCTACGACTCAGCAGCCCCCTACCCCTTCAACACCCCTTAGCCGACAATGTCGACCCCGTTTCAGCAGCCGCGCGTCTCTTCGTAGCTTTGTCCGTGCTTGGGAATTTTTTTTGGAATACTTTCTAAAAATTTTTATTAGGATTTTTATTCTCCTCTGGAAAATCGTACGTGTACCCTGTTACGCGGGACTGATGATAAGAGGTTAAAGGCGTCGATTAAGGACACGCGATCTTGGTTAGGGTGGTCAACTAAGCGTGGGACATTTTGCGGCTGCGTGTTGCGAATAAAATTGAACGAAATGACGACGGAATTGATTGAAATAAGGCGGAACAAAATGGAAAAGCTGTAAGGGGTCTGTTTATGTCTAGGAGACGACAATTCTTGGGAGTTCAGTTGGCAGTTGAAGAGCAGACCGGAAGTGACGTTAAAAATATTCTTTCGTCATGTTGAGTATCTTAGCAAGTTTTTGGATTCTTTATTGGATTATTTTTGCGAAAATGGTCGTTGCCGAGAACGAGAGTCCTGTGAGTTTGATAAGGCAGGATAACGGGAAGGAGGAAGGCAATAAAAAATTTGATTTGTGGACCGGTCATCCGGAAGTGACGCAAGCATCCTCGGTACAGGGCGTCGCGACGCATTCCTTATTGCCTTCGAGTTACTACTTACCTGGTAATATTGTGATGAAAAATTATTATGGACTTATATTATTTTTTTCTTATTTTCAGTGAATTAAAATTATTCTTATTATCGAATCCTTGTAGGACTTTATCAGCCTCAATTGAGAAGGGAATACTTTCCTTATCATTTCGAAAATACTGGATACAATTTTCCGGTTGCGCAACATCCTGCGGAACACTCGTTGGGTCCTACTGCCAAACACTTTGTTATCGTCAGTTTTATTGGTCTGCTACTTCTTTTTGCGATTATACAAAATTCCATGGTCGCCGCTAAACGCAAGGACGCGCTTATCGACGTTCTGTCAACGAGAAAGAAGAGGGATCTGATAAGGACGAGTGGATTAGAGCCGACGGTATATATAATGATGACATACTCAAAATAGATTAGAAATTACTATAGTATTTTTACTTATATATATATATATATATATATATATAGGTACTCACATTTTAGAAACTTTATACGTGCATCTTGGCAAAGGCAGCTGATTTTCACTTAGAGCTCTTTCGCGATGATGATCAAAGGAGATAATTTAACTTTGTATCACGTGATCTATGGCGTCAATTTTCAAATAACTCCAAGCCACTAGTTGTCCGTTATCACTGTGAATGAATGAGCAGTGATTTTGCTTCCACTTTATAAGCATCTTTAATTCACTCGATTTTACATAGAAATCGGACTAATCGGAAGATACAAATTTTACACAGAATCTGGAAGAAAGGGAAATTTTGAATGACGACGCCAGAGTACGTTGCATACAAAAGATGGTGTGTCTGCAAAATCGCAAATTAATTCAAGACCTCGGAAACACTGGAAAACGAATAGCCAGATATTTAACGTGAGTCATTTTCGATAAAATTTAAAAAAGAAAGATTTTTTACGCGACGCTCATAATTTTATATTTTGTATAAACGCGTAGAAGGAATGTCGAGAGATCGTTGGAGACTTCTTCGGGTTGGGATCGTCTGGTAAAGGATGCAGGATCATCAGGATTACGTGGAGATGACTGCGAGGTCCTTTATAGGGATTGTGATTCGCATTCGGCACCAGGAGACGAATGAAAATCACGTATAAGCGGATGACTAAAAAAGAAATCGTAAAAAATGAAATATAATCCGTTGATTAATGATTTTCAATTTTAATTACAATATGCTGTTTTTTTTTTATCCGCTACAAACATCGACATCCAGCCTGAACTATTTTAGACAGCAGCCTGCTTTATACATTCCACTCTCGCCATTCGACAATTGATACATTCTCTCTCCTAAATTCTCTCTCTCTCTCTCTTAATCTCCCCGTGCAATCTCTCCAGTGCACGTACGTGCGTCCGCTTACGAATGACCAAACACTCAAAGAAACGACGAAGAGAAGGCGGAGACAAGACAAAAAGGAAGATTCAAAAGAAAAAAGAAAAACACTCGATATAATTGAAAACGAGAAAAAAAGGATAAAAATAAAAAAACAAAAAAAGGGGAAGAAAACGACGTACATAGTTTCGTGATATATCCAAAGATCGTTAAAACTTAAAAGAGATATAATGCTATTACGGTTATCCATCGTTAAACATTAAGGCATTATTACATATCGTATAAGTTCCTTTCGGCTCGCCATTTTCTATATGTATACAGGCAATGTCCACGCTAAACTCGTAACTTATCATAAATAATAGACGTGAGATCGCTCGTTGCAATAGTCCAGGCTTAACACAAAAAATTTACTTCTTTTTTTTGTTTTTACATTTTCTCGCGAATTACATACACGGCGGACTGTCAAGCGGCAGAATGGCTGACCCCAAAGGCTTTGACGTTTATCTCCGTTATCAGTTCGCTTTGATTATATTAATCACCTTAAATACCGTAAGTGCGGTTGGAGATACGATTAAAACCTGTGGGATGCCAGGAGCCACGAAAGCACACACTCTCCCTTAGCTCATTCACTCAGCGATTTTATTTTTTTTCTTTTCTCTCTCTCTCTCTCTCTCTCTTACACTCGCGCAATTAGAATTGTCCGTAATTAATTGGTATTTTCAATAAATTAGACGTATCTCGTCGAGGCAACGTATGTTTTACAGAGGCAGGCGGGCAGCAGCGGTAACAGGCATCTCACGGTTATTAAGGGTAAAGGGTAAGGTCAAGTCTCCATGATTTTTGTTTTAAATAAAATTACTTCTTTTTTTCTCTAGAATTTAAATAACCTGGAATCGGGAAATCCGTTTGATCGAAGCAACAACAAAAAATCCAGAGAATAGGTATAGGCAAAATAAGAAAGATCATCGCGCAAGGAATTTTCATGTAAAATTGTCGCCGACTCTCGCTTAACACCCCGCGCACTGGCTGCCCGACACCTGCACGAGCATCCGAGTAATTGAAACACTTGTTGTCGTGTTAATTCTCGTTACTAATTACGATATCGTTACAAAAGTATTACTATATACACGTCTCAAGACAGCGTGTCGTGCACGGGTCGGCAATGGACGCGCGCCGAGCACTACGGAGTCCCCGTTCGAGTTTCGTAAATCGCGCAAAGGTCACGGGCCCAAAAGAAACAAAAATTACGGGCCCTTAACGGTGTGCAAAGAAAAAATGAATCACTAGTAAAAATCGTTTTCCCTCAACAAATATTTAAAAAATAGGAAAAAAACCGTCCAGACCCCGTGCGCTCCATGTGTCTCCACAATGGTGTCGTTCGTTGGCCATCTTCATATACAAAATGGCGAATTACCATCCCTTACCCAAGTAAGGCCGGAAACTCTGCCATAAAAAAATTGGGCCTCACGAGAACGCACTTCGGTCCACGACCGAAAAAAACAAGGCGCAAATAAAAAAAACAAACGAGCTACAGTCGCCGCTATATGAGCATTTCGTGAGAGTTTCTAAGTAATAATAACGGACAGTCGCGAAAGCGAGATGCCTTTAATATAAATTGTTCGCGCATTGTGAACTCTGGGCTATCAAATGGGATATCGGGCCCACGAGTATGCCCATACACGTTAATACGGTAGTACGTAAAACGTCAGTTGTGACCGGTACAAAAACACGTGCGCTTTATGTCAATTCTGTTTTTATCTCTCTTTATTTATTCGTTTATCATATCTTTATCATTTAATCATCGTGGCGTTTTAAAATTCTAAGAAGAGGTACTTCCTCACCGCACGATTGGCAGGTTCTTCACCCCTTCCTCGTCTTTACACGGGGCGCACGCGCGCGCCCCAATCCTGCGTCCTCGTACTTTCCATTCCCCAAAACCCATACGATTGTTCGAGGAAAAAATAAAAATTTAACCTCCCCTATACCTATTCTCCGTATGTCGGGTGAACGACAGATTCCGTCGCGGAGTCTGGGCCTTGCAATACCGGGGAATCGGAGATCTCGAGGGCAGGAAATGCAATTTTTTTTTCTTCTGAATCATCTTAATATGTCGCATCAAATACTTTGCGTTTTCTCCCCTTTTTTTATCTCTCTTAAAATCACGTATACATACACGCCCCCGCGCACACATACGTACACGCACGCACGCACTCATCCACACGTACAATCACTCTCTCTCTCTCTCTCTCTCACTCTCTTCTCTCCGATACGCAAATCGTCGATCTACCATTATAAAATGAATCCACATTATGCCGACTAACACGATAATCACTTAATTAATTAAACTATCAATTGATATAATAATATTAATAATATAATATAATAATAATATAATAATAATAATAATAATAATTAATAATATTTACAACTTTCTAATTCTATTTGTCCTGTCTCATGCTCGGAACGTGACACGCGCCCAGATATTATAAAATAGTATCGTTACAACACGGTAGAGTAAGTATGCATTTATTCAGTGTGAATGTATGTGATTTTTTTCAAAGCGTGACTCATCCTATTTGCCTCGTTGTTGTTCATTTGTTATTGTTGACTTAATAGTTTGTTGTTTTTTTTCCCCCCTTTAATAATAGAATTGTCACAGGTGTACGTCATATACAATTATGTTGCCACGAACGGATGGCTCTGCGGTTTGTTCGTAGAGCGCACGCGTAAATGACTCTGCACAATATATTGTATCATCGCTTGTATCCGGGTGTACATATTGTTCTTCATCGGAATATTAACTACCGCCCAATCCCTTTGTATCGCTTAGTATTTATGCTATTACGTGCTGCTTCTGCTGCTCGTTCTTTATTAGGCTCGCGATCGTCGCGCCACGATAATGACGGACAGAAGAGAATTAAAGTGTCAGGATGCCCTCTTGGAAACTCTTGTGCGAATTAATGAAGGACGAGAGTCAATTGGAGGGAGCGCACTGGCAATTTTCTAGCGTATGAAAAATTGTGAACGGTCGGTGACGTCATTCTGGAGATCGATTAATACATGACTTGGAGCTTAGTCAATATATTGTTCCGGGGTCGTGACTTGGGTGATAGAATTAGGCAGTTAGGTTAGGTTAGGTTAGGTTAGATAAAGTAATCGAGGAGGAGAAAAATAATAAAAATAATAAGAGACTGCGGTCCAGGTGTGATCGAAGCGTGAGGATGTCGCTGTAAATCTTCATCGGAGATACTTCATCGTTCTTCCTTCTTGGGATGACCGAAAAGTAACATTGGAACGAGTATTTTGGAAGAGGCTGTAGGAAGATGCAAGATTACCAAGATGGCTGGGATCTCGGTACGCTGGTGAATGTTGTTTGATGGAACTTCGCGGCGTCGAATCACGGGCTCGAGCTGGAGGACACGCAATCCCGTGAAATTAGGTGAGATCAGCGATTGAATTTATGGTACAGGTTAGGTTAGGTCTTCTTGTGGATGGGATAATCAGATGTCAATGGTGAGCCCTGCGTTTACGCGCTACGCACGATCGCCGTGACGCACCTTTCCGTACCGATAACATTGATAATATGTACAAATTACCACGCGTGGACGTGGAATTTAAACTAATAAAAAAAATAAAATAAAAAAAGGAGAATAACGTAAAATTACTAGGGACCAGTCGTAAGTTGTCATGCTAAAATAGTAGTAGTAGTAGTAGGAGTAGTAGTAGTAGTAGTTTTTCATCGCGCGTCCGACATTAATATTCGTTATAATCATCGTCATCGGATTAACATTGAATGCGGTTATCTCAATCGATGACAGTTTTAATTCGTGTTTGGAATTTCTGCCAATGCCCGTGTTCAGTCGCTATAAATCCTCAAGTCGTCGTGCTCAAGTAATCCTCTAGTGGTTAAAGGTAATTGTTTAATTTTCTTTCTCTCGCTCACTTATCCGCGCTAATAATTCTTTCATCTTTGTCCTGTTCCCTTTCACTCATTAATTCACTCAGGCATTATCACACCTCGGGGGATGATTACAGAATTATACCGGCCGTGCTGCGACTACCAATCATCGTCTCCCTCTTTCTCTCTCTCTCCCACTGACCAATCCCATACGTTTCTCATCTCACAAGTCATATTACCATTCCTTTGTTTCTTCTTTAAAAATTTATACATCCTATCGATATTCCGCACACCCAGCGAATATCATATGAACATATTATAGTCGCTATTGATCATCAGCACGGCGGAACCCCCATTGATCATCGTCAGGATTCCATCAAGTTTCCGATGGTATTCGATTTTAGTTAATGAACGTAATCTCCAATTTAATTATTCGCAATTACCTCACATTCTTTTATTCCCATCCATCTAATCTCTACGCGTGTATTTATACACGCATGAACACGCTTCTCACACTCATAGGCGCAAACACACGCACACTATCATTCTCCGTCTCATGCCGGTATCGTACTATTTTTTTTTTTTCATCTCCATCTCTCAGCGGTCCATACCATTATACACTCACTCCACTAAACTTCATTAAGACCTAGCATGCTTAGAAAATACTTGAAAAACGAGTCTATTGGAAGGTGGCTCTGCTCGGCTGCATTCGTCAGTGTACTGTACATAGACACTAGTCAGCTCCGACGATTATTAAGCGTTTAGCCACTGTGGACGTCGGCGTTGGTCTTTAAACCAACCCCCAAGTTCGACGTCGTCCTCGTCCTCGTCCACGTAGATCGAGTGGAGCTCCCGTTAAATAGGTTTCACTCGCAGTGCGCTGGACTAGAGCGAGTCCGCTCCTCGCATAACGTACCACTCTAAAGCGTCGCGACGGAATATTAATTAATCCTCTTCGATTTATTTATTTTTCTTTCATTGGAGACCGTTGACCTGTCAGCCTCCAGGCTCGACTAAGTCTAAATTTTTACTGGCCAACCGTGAGAAGCTACCTGGCCACGGTCCTCTGTCCTATCTAGTTCCCGTTTCCGTTTTGTTTCCTTGTTTCGTCTATGCATTTTTCTTCTTCTCTCTAATATTTTTTTTCTTTCGCTTCCTCTCTCTCTCTCTCTCTCCTTCTTACGAGCCACGTGTCTCCCTGTTTAACCAATGAGCTCATCGCGCTATACACCGCACTACTGCCATAGTCCCTCGCCGATAAAAGCATCTCTACTGTACCGTTACCCATTTCTTTTTACTTTTTTTTTTACAATCCTACTATCATCGTCCCTTGTACATCGCGGGCTTTATCTTTCCCAGGATATTGATTATCTTACAGTGGGTAACAACGCAAGGAAAGACTAAAAAGAAAAAGAGATAAGGAGGATGAGAGACCTGGGAAGAAACTGAGAGGGTACGTCCATGAAGAAAAACAGAGAGAAAGAGAGGCCAAAGAAGGGAGATCGTAAAGGAAGAGACAGAATCCCGCACGAGTGTGATGCAAAAGGAAAAACAAAAGCGTACCAAAAAAAAAAGAAACGCCGCACGTACCTGTTAATCATAACAATTAATAAAGGCTCCACGATTTTAATCGTAAGGACAACATAAAAAACAACAATATCACCTAATAATTCGCTATTTTTTTTTCCTTCGTTACTCCAAAATATTTTTACGCAGCGGCAGCTATCAGTTTTGCACGCTCAAACATCGCACTATGATCGATTCTCATTCTCATTCTCTACCATCGATTCTCCGGCTCCACTTTTCCCTCTCTCCGTGCAACCAACGTTGAAGTCATTCAAGCCTGGTCTATCTACAACCCTTAATAGCAGCTTTTCTCGCGTCCAGTGGACGAAGCTCACCGGGCGGGTGATAAAGATAAAAAAAAAGAAAAACAAAAAGGATCCCTAACCTCCTTTTCAAGTAGTAACAACGAGGGTCGATACCACCGAAGTCAAGTACGGGCGCGTGGGCACGTATTTTCAAACAGGTCTGAGTGAGGCGACAATATAATCGTAATAATAATAGTAATCATAATATAATAATCATAATAGTCTACTACTACCGAGGCAGACTCGAGTATCGTACGATCCTTAAGCAAAAAAAAAGCTAAGAAACCGTCGATCGCACTCGCGGAATCCTCTGACAATCTCTGGCGGGAGACACGCGGCTATCATTGGTGGGCTTGTCGTGGTCTTGTTGATTGGATCGTATGCGTAGAGGGGATAGACATTCTTCCGTTGGCATCGTCCTCGTAGTCATCATCCTCGTCTTCCTCGTCCTGATCATCATCATCATCATCGTCATCATCGTCGTCGTCATCGTCCCCTGTGCGTTGCGGTAGCAATAATATCGCGTGGTGGTTGTAGTCGTAGTCGTGATCTTGACGTGACGTCTGGCGACTACTCATTGGTTACCTCCTGTCCCTGTAGAGGAGGTAAGTCTTCATCGCCTGGGGAAGATTGAGCTCGTTGATCTTGTCCTCGAGTCGATGCTTGCCGATCCGCTGCCGAATGACTCTTCGACAAAGATCCATCAGTGGCAGAGGTTCAGCTGCAATAACGATACAATCATATTAGTACATTTTTTTCATTTGACCCCAGGCAATAAGCGTATACAGGACAACAAAGAACAATACTCACGATCGAGTCCACCTATGTACTTCATGGTGATCTCACAGTGTCCCCATACCGCAGACACTATGGGGTGCAATTTTCTACCCTTGAGACCTCGAAACGCTATACCCAGGTACTGGCCATCCACAACAAACGCTAACGTACCCTCGTCCATGTCCAAGACGACTGAAAGAGATAACATTGTAACGACGCATACCCAGTGGTCGGTAGTAGTCACTCTCGTACCAGGGATGAATAATCGCAGAGGATAAAGGTCACTGAGACTCACCTAAAAATTTGTCAGGAACGATAAACGTTTCGTCGGGTTTGAGGAGCGCGGGATACGTGACCCCGTTGTTATTTTTTGAATCGTGATAGAGCTTATTTCTTCCAAGATCCCAGCCCCAGCTTAGCTCGTTATTCCCTACGAGGCTCTGATAGCCGACACTGTGTAAAGGCGCGTCCGCAGTTGCGACACCGACAACCGCATGCGTACCACGCTGTCTCGTGCTCCAGTGTAATTCCCATACGTGCATCCCCTTCGTGTAACCGACCTTCCCTCGTATGCAGTCGGTGCTTTGTGCGACGGGGTGTCGATGAAAGGTTAACTTGTCATCGTCCTACAAGAATACAAATTTCATCCGATTAACGTGTGGACGCCCCATAAGATTCTGGCTCGAGCGAACCCGAATCGCTGGCCTCTCCCAGCAATTTCTGATGATTATATTTAATTATTACGATTACATATAATATCGTACGAACCTTAACGAATATATTGAGACTCCTGTCATCGGCGTTCCAGCTGTGATGCACCTGTGTCTCGCGCGAGGCGGGTGGCATATCGAGGAGGACGTCGAGACGCGCCGGTCTTGAGAAATCCTGGGCGAGTTCTCGTGGCACTACCGGTTTGTAAGCCACAGCACCACCTCCGCCGACGCCGACGCCGCCACCCGCCCCCGCACCGCTTTCGCGCGTCACGCTCTTCACGCCGCCTGTAAAACAACCCCCGTGTAAATTGAAAGTAAAAAGAAGAAAAAAAGAAAAACAGAAAAAGGAATTGAAGTGGACGGTTCAGTCACCTCGGTGTGTAAAGGGGGGGAACGTTGTTGGGTTAAACCAACCTAACCCTAACCTTGTCTGACTTTCTGTATAGCTAAGGGCTGATCTCAGCACTGGAATGCCGTCGCGTAAACTAAGATTAGGGAAGCCCCAAGTCCTTCCGTCGTTTCAGGAGCCCCCAGTAACTTACGAAGGGTCGCGTACCCGGGCGGAGGTTTATTTGCTCTCGCAGCTGTCCCTATACCTCGACGTGCGGCTCTGGAGGGTTTCTAGAAAGGGACCGTGAAGGGACCCGAAAAAGGGACCACGAGAGGATACGAAGGGTCGTCTACCCGTAGGGCTGAAGAGAGTGGAAACACTCGTACAACCCTAGGAAGGAGAATCGTCGGTCCTTTCTAGGGTATCCTTCAAGGGTATCCTGAGCTGCCTTCCCGTCGGTCTCCAAGATAATACATCCAATCGTATATTCGTCCCTCGACATACGGGCATTAATAAATCAAGACACTTCTCATTTTTATTGCTGACTATCGACAAAAATCCCGTACGACAATTCCAACCGTCGCAGACAACCAAAATAATGTTACAATAAGCGATAAAAAAAGAAATAAGACCCTCATACAAAAGTCCCTGTTGCTACCAAAAAAAAAATTGATTTTCCGAAGAAAAAAATTTTTTTCCCAGTCAAAAAAGTCCCTCGAATAATCCCACGGTACGACTGACCGTTTCTTGTGCGACGAATGACGACGACGATGACGTTGCTGCGCAGTTTTATATATCTAACCTGAAATCTTTTGGCCCATGTTCATGCCCCGATGGTGGGAGCGATGATGAGGGTGATGCCGGTGATGATGGTGATGACGGTGTTCGATGCACTGTTTGCCGGCTGGCAATTTGTGCCTATGGTGTCTCGTGCCGGTGGTACTGTGATGATGATGATGGTGGTGGTGGTGGTGATGATCTGTGCTCGGTGGTGGTGGCGGAGCCGCCCCCTCTATAGCTCCCCTACCGGGGCTACCCCCTCCACCGCCTCCCCCCAATCCACCGCCTCCTCCTCCGCCTCCGCCGCCGCCGCCGCCGCGGCCCCCTATCACTCCGCCGCTCACGAGGCCCCCACCGCCGGTTGCCCCAGTTGGCCCGGTTGCACCGGTTGCCCCGCTAGTGCGGCTGCCGCCCCCGCTCACGCAACGATTCGCTTTATACCTGCAACCAAAAAGACACTCGTTACGCAAAATTAACTTTCTAATGCCTCTCTAACCCGTTGTGCTATCCACCTTTTTACTTCTTTGTCCAAGTCCTTTGACGTGATTTTAACGATTACTTTGAATTAGCACGAATTCACTTTACAATCATTGATATCCTATCGATCACTGACACGCGACGAAAATTAATTAGACAATTTTTCAAAATGTCAGATAATCTCCAACCGGTTAGTAAAGGCAGTACAGTGTTTGAATGAATGAATGGGACACATCGTACTAGACTGTAGATGCACGCCACTGGTATATCATTCATTGACGTAACGGCTACTTCCGCTGTGGCTAACTTCCGGCCGCAGATACCGGACAGCATTGCGGGGTCAATTTCGTCGTAAGAGAGAGATTAGTCGACGTTGTTAAAAATTCATGGTAATTTTTCGACTCGTGAGTCGATTAACGTAATCCTCTATTTCTTTTTAAACGACGTTCGCATCTTCATTCTCGCTACACCATGAATATAGTCGTAATCCGTAATGCTAACCGGCTCGCCGAATCGATCCGGCGTTTCGAATTAATGGCGACTGTTAAAACGAGCGGAAATGCACGGCACCGATGCTCATCGTGAATTCTCGCGTTACGAGTGAACGAATAGCCATACAATTTTAATCTGATTTACATATCGGCTTTGATTTAATGTACAGTCAGTCAACAAGTAACGTATCAATAAGATAGATCGATCACGAGCTTCAGATCACTCATCGTCTGGCATATATCCTCTAATCAAAAGCAATCAAGCAGTAGGCGAAGGAATTACAGACTGTGGGCGTTACACGAGAAAATTGGCAGGTCGGCGTTTTATGGGAAAGAAAAAGATGAATAAAAAAAAGATAAAAAATTCCTTCCAGTTGCTCGTAACAGCAGGAGCCGTCATGCTCAAAGTTCAGTAACGGGACGTGCTCCGAGATCAGGTTGCGGATCACATATGTACACACTAGGTCGTATGAGCTACGAACCGAATAGAAAGAGAGAGAGATAAATTTCGTCTTTCGGGTAAAATAAAGGAAAAAAAAATTCAAAGAAAAATCCTAAAGAATAAAGCCATATTCTTTTTCGTCTCCAGTTTCTTCGGTTCCTCGGCGAATCTCCAAGAATCGAAACGCCCCTCGACGATTTCTGGACCTTTCTCCAATCTATCTCTCCTGCCTTTCAGGGACGAGCGAGAGAGCATCCGTGGGAAAATTCGAACGCGACCGTAGGATCGGATTCTGTGGTAAATTTTGACGGTACGAATGCAGCACGCTTCGTTGGAAACGTTTGGATGGTGAATGTGGCAGAGGCGCGACTGGCTGTGGTATTGATCCGTGGCTTCACTCTCTCTCTCTCTCTCTCTCTCTCTCTCTCTCTCTCTCTCTCTCTCTCTCCTCGACCCTGCCTCACCCCCCCAAAAACCCAGCTCAAATCCAACCCCCTCTCGTCTCACCGTGTCGCCCATTCCACCCCCGCAAGTAGACCGGCAAAAATGCTCCGGGAAAATTTCGGCGCGTATCCCCGACACAGAACAGAAGCGGCGGCCGAGTATCGCTTTGGAAATGGCCGATGAGAATTCAAAGGTTTTCTTTTTCCATACCGTCCGTACGAGATACGTATATGGATAACAAAGCTTTTTTATCAGAGAGAGCGAGAGAGAGAGAGAGAGAATAAAGCGCGGGAGAAAAAGAGATGAGAAAAAAATAAATAATCCACCGAGTACGCATCGGTCCGACGGACAAAACCAGTACACGTATGCTTTACGCGTTTACCTCGTTGTAGGCTATTTTTTATACGATTTTCGTGCAAGGAAACGTTGGAGTTCGAAGCAACGAGATCGATCAAACGGCGGGGATAATGGTACTGTCATAGTCAGCACGCACGGTACTGCCAGTCGTTGTCTGTTGGATGACTATTGGAACGACTGTACGTTGGACTCTACGGTTATTTTTGTGAATAACGACTAGGGACTTTTGAAAAATGTTATTTCCGTCATTTCCTCAAGAATTGAGACTATTTTTTTCTCGCGTACGATAGGTATATTATATAAAAAAAATATATTTACATAACGATTATGAAAGTTCAGTGTTGTTTGAAACGCACAGTATTTTCGGACAGTCGAGTTAAGCGTGGGCTGACAGTCATACATAAAGGTAGGTTCATACGCGGATGTGCGTTGACACGGTATCGCGTTTAGAAACAGCTGACGAGCCGTCGCCCTCGCACCTGTTCACCAGCTGCAACGACAAAGGCCGTATCGTGGTGTTTAGTGGGCCCCGCGCCTATACCACCACCACCATCACTATGGGGCCCCTTGGAAGTTGAAGCCATTGTGAATACACAAGGCTTCCATCCACTTGGTTCTAGTTCGCATCCACTTCCCATATTCGCCACTCCCTCTTGCTCAATAACTAATAGCGTTATAGGTAAAATGGGGAGGGTGAGGGGGGAGGAGGGCCTGATACTAATTCTTTTCTCTCACCGTATTGAGTACAGCCAGTCAAATCAGGCCCATAATTTTTTCGCCGTCCCACGTTACTACACTTCAGGGTCCAATAATCGAAAGATCCGGGCCCGACCTTTGAGAGACAATCGCTCCTATACCCATAATACATCCCACGTGGACTAAGATTGGCTAATCGGCATATAAATATTTTGGGCCCGGTCTAGTCCCATTTACCATCTTACTATTCCTAGCAATCATTCACCGTACACGTTAACTCGCATTAAGTACAGAGATCGGCGAATGGGACAGCAATACGAAATGATTTGAGAAATAGATTTCCCTTTCGAGCGCAGCGAGTGTAATTACAGTTGGGTCCCGATCAAGCGATACGAACGGGGTCTGTTACGAGGGGGGTAAAGGGGAGGAGGGGGGGGAGCTCACAGTGAAAGGACCCCGACCCAGGAGAAAAGAAGTGAGACCACGGAAAAACTGACAACGGAGAAAGGAAAGCGGATGCTTTAAACGAAATCCAGACCGAACGAAATAATAAGATACGAAATCAGCTGTCACTATTCGGTATCATTAATTGCTGAATAATCGACGAATTAAATGATCCCCCACCACGTACCCTTCGGTCATATCCTTATCACTGGCACTTAATTATTTTTTTCGATGCTCTCATTCTCATGCCTGTAAAATTACGAAAATCTTCGGACGATTCCACTCGAACGAGTGGCCAACCGCTGTGAATTAGAGAACGTTTCAGAGCGCTCGTTAAGTGTTTCGCAATAATTGCTAGACGGGGGGAGGGGAAGGCAAAAGCATAAAAACGGCAACCTTTCTCGTCGGTTATCCTTCGGACGTTCTCTGGTACTATCGTGGAAGGTAAGAGAGTGCGATCTATGACGCTTCGACAGTGGTAATAAATACAGCACGTGTATATATATATATGATACACATGCGATACCACATATCGAGTCTCCACCCTCTTGCAGACGAATAAGGCCCAACCGAAGGCACAGACTTCCCCTACCACTAGCAGACAAAAGAAAATACAGTCCGTTCCTTTACTTGGACTCAAAGGATCCCGATACAGGATAACCAGACTCGTAATAAGTGATTGGCAGTTGTCAGGTAAGCGTTACTGCCTCTTTCGAGCAACGAGAAGGAGAAATCATAAGTGCAAGGAAGAAAAATCATTGATACCGTAAGATGGTACATGGATAACGTTTGAGTACCGACTCGCAAGAAATGACGAAGTCGATAACAATTATATGGAATGCAGTTTTATAAAAATGGGTTTTACAAAAGAACTGAAAACGCATGTTCATTGCAATACAACCAATCGCAGATACTGCACATACGTGCAATTTAGTTAGCGATGCCGATGTTGACCATCTATTCTCACCTTCACAGGACGACCTTCTCGCGCGGCGACTTTTTGCCAAATCCGGAACGAGACGATTGCCAGCTCGCGTGCTTATTGTAATTGCTCCGAGACACATGGGAAGTCATACGGACGACGTTGATGATTACGTCGATTTTCATTTCTTTGGGTCGTTTCTTTATCCACGACGACGTGTATCTACGTCGTTCTCGTAACTCCTTTTTTGTCCCTGTCCGACTGGCATCGAAGAAAATTTCAATAAACCGCCGCGACCAGCAACGGCTCTGTCGTCAGTCGTCAAAGGCGTGGAAGCGGATCGGAGAGGCGAACGTCGCTATCGGGATTCTACGAGAAACTCGCCTTGCGATCTACTTGGCAATGATGAAATTGAGAATCGAGGCAAGAAGATTTTTCTCAAGGACCCACTGCCATCGAAGGAAAAACGAAAGGCGCGAGATGTCAAGAAAATAGTGTCTCCCTTGACGGCTACGGCTGAGGCCTGGAGAGAAGTCGAGGAGACACGTAGCCGTGTTATACTGTGTATATACAAAGCGTATGGCAGTGCCACCGAGAGTCGGTTTGAAAACACGTATGCAACGCACTCACGTAACGCGACTCGTGTGGGTTTTTCGCGACAGGTTTCCGACAGCCGTGTCCTTGCGTTAGTCCTCGACGACCGGCTGAAAGCTGCGTTCGCGCGAAGCATGAAAAACAGAGTAATCCAAAAATATGAAATAAATTAATAACAGTCGAGAAAAACATGTCAAAAAAGCGTATCGACGTCGTTATTAATCCCATAAAAAAAATTTCCATACAGCACGAGCAAGAAGCAAGGTACACTTGAGCACCACGAGTATACGGACCAGAGTGAACGCGTCTTCACTGTCTCACGCACGTGCATCAGCAGCAACCAGGGACGCATCCCATTGCGGGGATGGTTAAGAAAAAAAAAAGTCGACAAATGGAAATAACGTTAAATACGCGTAAAGAGACGAAGAAAGAAAAAATGGATGCACGGGCAAGTGGAGGTTATACGCAGGGTAGTCAGTAAACCGCGAAGAAACGGAGCCCGCACTTAGACAATGAACAATGTACATTGTTACGAGTTATAGCATTGTTAGTACGCCATGCTCGGACCCGCGTTCACATAATTAGGCTGTAAACGTTCGGAGACAATCACCATTGTTTCGTACGGTCGGATCAAGCGGCCCTGCGACTACCTGAACGACGAGTGGCTCGACCGCAGCCAATCGATGGTTCGTCGACGAAAATTTGTACGAAAAAAAGGAAAGAAAGAGGAAAAATACAAACCCGATACATACGACAAACGGCCCTGTACTAAGTGCAAGATCTTCGTATGCACTCGGTGCATGCGAGACTCGTCGCAACGAGACTTCGCGAGTGAAACTTGCTGAGAATGCATCGACAGTCGAACGTCAGGGAGTCATCGTTTATCGTTTATTCCGAGTGCATTCGATGACGCTAACGCATATACTCAAGATGGCCGTCTCTGCCTGTCCGACAGACCAACCAACCGACCGACCGACCGACCGAGAGGTACTTGGTAGCCGTGACCTTGTCTGGTCTCGACCCCACCGACCGACTCACACGGCATCCTTCGTTGTTTCTCCCACTACGTGATAGCGACAGAGCGAGAGCATGATATTCTGAGCAATGGCATGTACGTACATAGGTGTTTATATACTGGGTGAGACAGTAAGAGAGAACGGTGAGGAAAAGAATGTGAGGAGGTGGGTACGTGATAGAGAGAGAGGAGTGGGAATGAAATATATATATATGTATGCATCCGTCTATCCATTGTTACCTAATTTAATGAATAGGTACTAGAGGCACGTGTGTGAGAATACCTTAAAGCTCGTTAGTTTGTCCACAAGCGTAAAATGACAATGGCCGCTAACGAGTGGGCTCGGGATGCAGATTTTGAAATATCTAATAACGAGCTAGCGTCCTATCTGCTACGTCAGCGGTTTTGATATCCGTGGCTGCACTTCAGCCAAGTTCCGAAGGGGCAGTACGGATTCCGTTTACATCGTACGACGAGCGTTTGTTTACTCGAAATCCATATGCTCCGAAAGATAGTACAGTCTCTGTTAACGCTCCGTGACATTTGTTATCTGCGTAATCGTGGCCATGCATATACCGACTGATTCGATGTTTAAGATCACAGTGCATCGCGGGATCGTATTTAACCACGGAACGGTATTCTGAGAACAGACAAGAGGTGCAGCGAAGGATGCACCGCGGTTGCATTTTCGCGTCGTGCGAATCAGCCGTGAGGACTCTGGCCACTCGTATGGCGGGGAAGACAGGTCGAGGTCAAATCGATAGAGGCCAATCAGTATCTTGCGAGTTCGATCGTAGTTAGCCGGTCATCGAACAGGCAGCGGTGAGGTCGTCGACCAATGGCGTATCGAGTCTGAGCAAGGATTTTCGGGCGTTAAGGGATCGACAGGCATGCACCTACCTTACATGGATACATTGCATGTAGCAACATGCCAAAGTGATGGTAGAACGCAACGGGTATTATTAGCATCGTGTAACGTGTCTGCTGGCCGTGAAACCAGTGAAAGTATTCAGCCGACATGGCGACAGGAGCGAGAGGGGAAGAGAGAGGATGAGGATACCGAGAGGATATAGAGAGAGAGAAATACATAGGGGGAGAGAGAGAGGGAGAGAGAGAAAAAGATTAAAAGAGGTGGAAGGTTAGGTAGTCTCTACGTGTGGGCCCGTAACGGGGGACCAGACCAATGGTCGAGATCTGGGCCTTTGTCCGCTTTGTCTGGGACCCAGTAGAACTTGGCCAACATAACCAGCCTTACAAACCCATAGGAATAATCCCTATAGCCTGACAGACCTGGACCAGGTTGGCCAGCCTGATAAAAAAATAATAGAATCTCTTGAGCCCAGCATCCAAAACTGCTGAATACGTAAAAAAAAAACAGTGCAGACCTTATTCTAATATTATTGAAATGGTACAGGGATGCTGCGAGATCAAGATCGATCCGGTCCATCTGTTAAGGATCTCTATCAGTTAACTCCGAGAGATAACGCAGAATCGCTCAAGAGTTACGTCACCGTGGTAAAATCATGCCAATCCTCGCAGCATCCCTGTCGCTCTCCCATTATCGCTCCGATCGTCTCGACGAGCGCGTTGAGAACTCGTCACGTTCCCACGAGACGTTCCTTCCTCATCTGCAACGCTAGTCATCTCATCTCATCTCGGCTCGTCTGTCTCGCGTGCGAGGAAGACAGTTGCGTAAAAGTCATCTGGGGTCAGCCCAAGTCGTCCACTGTTTAACGAACAAGTTCATTGACGAAGAAGACCCATTGGAGCATAAGGCTACGTCCATAACAATCATTAACGTTCATTCACGGAACAAGATCGGAGTATATAACCAGTCCACAAGAAATACGTCCGTTCATAGAAATGATCTCACGACACAATACTCTGTGCCGTAGACCAGACGAATTCCTTAAAGCCATTGCCTGCTGCGAGAAGTACCCCCAAAGACCCAATACCTTCCCCCATACCCGGTTCGGCGTAACTTCTTCCTCGAGGATCGAGTACCTGGGAAACTTTGTACGGGTTCAAAAAACTTGTTTCCAAATACACCAGAGGACTGTGCCCGCATGCAACGTCTATACGGGAGTATTGTACCATATGGAGGCTACAGAGAACCTAGTAAAATGCAGCACTGTATATACGAAGTACGGAACATACGTGGGCAAGGAGGGTCCGGTTATTGGGGTGATTTTTTTTTTCAAGAAGGGTTAACCACGTCAGTAGATTTCGAATCTCGGAACGTTAATTTAACGCGATTTGACTACATCGACTTCGAACGTACAGACAGGTAGGTAGGTAGGTATCCAAAAATGGAGATAGTCCATCGCAAGAGATCATTGTGTCCAAATTGAACATATGGCCGGGATTCAAAGAAGACTGAGTCACGGGTGGGGTTCCTCGATCCCTTGACTTTCTGGAATCCTGTCTGTCTGTCTGTCCGACTGTCTGCGACCGTCTCAACCCTCAGGCCTATGGCTAGAACCGATCCCATGACCTTCGACAGAGGTTCGGTCGGGTTCCAACCATATGTACACACATGTGTACAGTCCCAGCCATACAAGAACGTGCATCCATGTGCGTTGCCCTTTCTCGCATCCCCGTAGTGACCGCCCTAAAAACATCAGCCCCGAAGCCAGACAAAGGGAAAGGAACTGCACAAAGGATACGTCGAAGGAAACCCGTGAGGAACGTCGAGTATCGTATGTTGACTTTGAAAAGAAAAATTTCGTTCAATCGACAAAACCACGAAAAAACAAAAAATCCGTCTCGACGACGTCTTTTCGCGTACGTCGCAAAGTTTTGGAAAATAACTTTTCCAAAAGCTCTTACCTTCTCTTGCGTTATCTATTTATCGTGATGGATATTCGCGTTATCAGTCAACGTCCCGCGTTCGTTTAGAGACACAGCGGTAAGGTCTCTGACCGATACCGATATATCAATACGAGAGATACACGTCCGTGCAAGTCGTATGCATAACGGGATGCGTCGCGACGCTGCAGTGTCGGTTGAAAAATATTTTTCTGAAAAACTCAGGGTCGAAGTATGAATAAACAAAAAATAAAAAAAGATCACCGTTACGTAAAGCTATTACATTACCACGTATATCTGTATGCATATGTATATACTGTTTACGATTCCCGAGAGCAGGTAATAATAATCGGTACACGTGGCAACGTGGCGATATTAACGAGAGGCACGTTGCCGCCATTATCGGGTACCTATCGTTCTACGAAGGGTAACAACCGTGTTACAACATCCGCGCTAATTTCCGCGTTGGTCTCTTCCTTTCTTGGTATTGCCAGCAGTATATCTATATACACGTACGTTAAGTATCCAGCAAGAATCGATACGTATCAATAATGATCGACGTTCCCCGTTAATCGTTAACGACCACCCCCCCCCCCTCCTCCCCCAGTCATCCTGACGAGAATCGAATCTCTCGAATCCCGCAGGAACTGTCAGTGGCGAACAAAGGACAATCAACTTGTACCGGTCCTTTCATATGTGACGTACGGAGAATTAATTATCTTTCCCTGTCTTTTGTCTCGTCGCATTACTCGTGCATTCACAGCGTCATAGTGACGTAACGGGCGTTGCACTTGCGGTTCAACTGTATGGGATTTCGTTGCCAGGACCACCAGATAGCTCGTCTGTCAGCGTGACCACGCAACGCAGTCAATACTTTGTACAGTCACTGAAATACATACTGTACATACGACGTATGCATTGAGCTGTATATCGAAAGTGGGTCGTGAGATAGGAACTGTTAATTCCAGAGAGACAAATTTACCTCGCACTCGAGTTTCCTGCTGCACGGAATCCACGGTATACATCATTTTCGAGCGGGACGCGTTAACCTAGATGAAATTCTCACGTATGATCATACATGAAATTGGGTGTGTATAAATATACATTGCCGAGGTCCATATTTGTACTGAGTATCGACCTAATCCGATCTTATCAAAATTTAATATGGACTTTTGGTGAAATAAATTATTTTTTTTAATTTCAAAATTTTTGTTTGTTTTTAATGCAGCGGGCATAATATCACACGGCCCTGGCAGGTCGGCAAGCCCGCGTAATTCGTAAGGTGTTGTAACCTTTGCAGAGAGATGGTGTGGCAAGAGTCGCGCAGTTTCACAAATGGGTCAGCGGGCAGCCCGATCTGTTTGGTAATATATTTATCGTCGCTTACGAAAAACGTTCCCTATGTCTGGCGTGCGTGAGTGCGTGCGTGCGTAGCAGCGTACGTGAGCGCTTCGTTTTTTTTTCTCTTCGACGAGCATCATCAAAAGCGCCTGTAACGCGCAAGAGATCATCCGCGTCTTTCAGTCTGCACATGACAGTGTAGTTGGGAGATACGAATAGAACCTTAAGGCTAATTTTAATGTCGCAGGAGAAGAAGAGAGCGAGAGCGTGGATAAAGCTAAGATGTGACATTAAGAACGAAAAGTATGGGAGGAGAAAAAGGGAGGAGAGAACATCGACCTCCTACATATATAACTATGGAGAGTCCATAGCGATATCGATCACTTATCGATTATCATTGAAAACTTGAAAAATCAATTTATCCATCGGACAATCAAACCCGTCAATATTACGAGTAGCGAAGTCTACGTTAAAAAAATTCCAAACACCGTTTTCCTCGTAATTTTGTCAATTAGTAAATGTTAATTTTAGAAAGTATCGTTAGCGCAATTTTTCAGAGACGTTAATTAAGGGGGACAAAAAAATTACCAAAATTCTACACGTGACACGAAAGGGTCACGGATGAAGATTCACGTACAAGCCAAGCTAGGAAATCGTTAGAAAGTGAAGAAGTGTTTGGCGTTTGATCGATGATATCCATTATACAAAAAAAAAAACAGAAAAAAAAGAAGCATGAGATTCCACGGTATTACGTTATTCCAATTATATTTGACTTTCAAATAAATCCGTGGCTGGTAATTTGCCCGGCTGACATTTGTCTGTCAGCCAGACTTGTGAGTAAGAGGGAATCGCTGATGAGAATGACTTCAACCCGTCTGTCATTCACGAGCAGTATGACTTGATTGAAAATCAACAAGCGCAATATATTTTACAAGCGAATCCTCCAGTGCAATTAATTAATAATACGTCCGATCGCGAAGATCGGTACAAACCGATCCGATTGGACTTATTATATATACCCGACAGTGATACGGCACTGGCTGGTCAGGACCGTGACCAAGGCTTCGGGAATCGAGCACATTGGCTCTAGGCCGAGAAGACGAGATATACGACCTTGAACGAGAAATGAAGATTCGATGATGTTGGCAGCGCCAAGGCGAGTTTCCACCTAGCGTCACCTGTTCGCGGAATCTTATTAAGATTTATAGAAGCAGAACCGTAAGAAGAGAGATCGAGAGAAAACGAGAGTAGACTGAAGAAAATGGAGAATAAAGATACGCGGGTTACGACGTCGAATAGATTCGTCGGCTGTGCAGGAAGAAGTGCAGCGGCCATGAATCATATACACAGGTTGGGTTAGGTTAGGTTAGAAAGGTTGTCAGCCATTTAATCCAAGTCGTAGAATCGATCTTGACGCTCGACTGGAGACTTGATACTTTTCTTGAATTCCACCAGGCGTGCCGGAGAACGTTGGGTATACACTGGGCGACGTCGGGACGCCCCCCCGAAAACTTCTTTCACTTTAGAAGGTTGGCACGGACGGCGAGACCAAGTTATTTCGTAGGTTTTTCCCAACAACGTGTCGCGACGAAAAATTACGAAAAAAAAAACACTAAAAATACAATAAAAATTGTTTCCAAAAAATTTGACGAATTGAAAAGACAAAAAGTTTATACGAAAATCCAAATTTTTCAAGAAACTATCACGATCTTTCTGGATATTTAGATCGACGTTCTTACGCCTGTCACCCATCCCGTCGCGACGCTATGGTACGTCACTCCCCAGGCACCTGCATACTTTTTCTCGATTTTATTTCACTTCGTATAACCCAGTGGCTACTCTCGGGCTTCTTATCTTTTCCAAGTGCTCTCAATGAAAGAGCAAGAAGAAACGTACGACATGGCGTAATTAAGCCGACGTCAAGAGGAAGTCGCTAACTAAGAAGGGCGACGTTGAATGGAAACAGCTGCTCCGATGACGACACAGTCTCGACGCGCGCGCGCATATATATATGTATACATATAAACATACAAAAGCACAAGCAAGTTACTAACAATTTGGAGTAACGCTATTTTCATTTGCAAATAAACCGCCCACGTAGTTGACGGTCCTCTGGAATGGAGTTTAATGTGTTTTGAGCTGCGCGTTAATTCGGTTCCCATGAGACTCTTGTTTCTAGATTTTCGCGCACGCAGATGTATACGATACGAACAACGATATATATATATATACACGTCTGTATAAAAATTTGCCTTTGAGCACTGCCCATAAAATCATATATACATATTGCAGTCACGATACTACCGTATTCACTATAAACATATATATAAATGTGAAGTTTAATGTCCTTTTTGAAAATCGACCATTTTCCCGCTCAAGATAAAAATAATAGAAGAATGCCTGAGAATCGATACCTCGTGTCTTCATTTTTGCTCGGTACAAAACGGCCCAGTCTGAAAGAAAAAATACGATAAGCGTCAGTTCTTGTTTTTGTCTCCGTTTGCTCGACGAGTAAGTAGCAGGTAAAATCGTAAGAGATGTCACGGTTAAGTGGACAAAGAGTGTAATGATAAGACATGAGAGCGAACGAACGAATGGAGTTACACGTGTGCTTATGTATATGCGATGAAAATAAGAGTGAGAACGAAAAAAAAAAGATGATTAGTGTACCACGAGAAGATACAGGAGATGCCAGGTGTTAATAAAATAAGTCAATACATTAAACTAGGCAGACACGACGTATCGATTCCTTATCGATTATTCCGTCGCATTTGAGATAGAAGCGCGAGACCAGGAAAAAAAAGAGTATCTTGAAGTATCTTGGGACTCCATATTCCATGTTATTTCGAATCAATTGATTCCTTTTTCGCGCTACGAATCCTCAAGGGGATTTCCATACGGTTGCCTAGGCGCGTCTACATAACGTACATCGAGAGCTACGGTAAAACAGTCTGGCGAGCAAAGGCGCTTCGAGGTCGCGAATTTGTGAGTACAACGAGAGAGCAAAGGACGTGGTTCAAAGAGAAGAAAAGAAGAATGAGAGTGTGGGTAAGTGAGAGAGAGAAAAGAAACTGTGAGAGCAGAACAAAAGTTTAACAGCATTCGGTTAGACACTCGGATGGAATTCTCAAAATTCCCGTAGCTACCAGACACTTGGATTTCGCTATGCCAAGAGAGAAAGAGAGAGAGAGAGAAAAAGATAGAGAGAAGAGAAAAAAATAACTAGCAAAAAGGGGAAGCGTTGTTCTTTCGTCGGGTATTTAATTACCAAAGACTGGCATACACGTGGCTGGTAACGCAAAACTGGTATGTATTTCGAGACGTCCATACTGGCTTTGCCGTCCTCGGAAGCACTGTAGGTAATACTTGCTTACTTATGGATAAATGATAAGCGCTTTGATAAGTAATTGTCTGAAGAGTCTAAATATATAGAATTAAGTTGTAATTTTATCATTGACTAAAAAAAAGAAAATTATAGAAAAGTTCAAGGGGATAAATCTCGTGGCAGCAGACTAGCGAGTTTTACCAACTGCAAGGCAGCCGAGTCTGGTAAGCAGGCTGGCAGGCAGGCAACATCCTGCCACTACTTTGTCTGGAATTTTGAGGCAAACGGCCCTTCAAACCAGTTATGTGGTACAGTCGAGCCAGTGGCCATGATGCTTTGGCATGACGAAGTTGAAACGCACTGTAGGTAAAAGTCGAGGTAGGTAAACCTAACGCGAGGGTTATCAGCCTTGTAAAAATCTATTGATTTGCATCAAATACGTATTGTACGGATAATACCCTTGCGTGTAATTCCCCCGTAATGCCTGTACTTTTGAAATCGTTCATAGCTAATGTTGGCTTTGAGCGAACTAAGCCTGGATTTTATATTCCAGGTAAAACCACTGGTCTACTATAAGTACCGTAAAGCTCGTATCAGTAAGTAAGTTGGAAAAACGTCACAATTATGAAGGTTTCGTTTCTAGCGGTGTAATTGGCAGCGAAGTATATCCAAAGAAGGCTCAATCGATTCGATCTCTATTTCCCTTCCTGGCAATTGCACGATCGAGCCAGATCAGAAATCGATTCTGGTATCCCGGGGCGATTCAGTTGCTCGCGTAGAAAAATCATGCCTGGCCAAATCGGGGTACAGCCATCTTTATACACACATGCGTCTCGTATCGAGTTAGGGACTGTGAGAGTTTTTGATTTTTATTTCTCTTTTTTCTTCCTTCTTTCTTCTTCCCGTGGGGGTACAGGTATGTCTCTTTATCTTGGTGCTAATTAAACGTGTCTGTGAAACACGCAGGATATTTAACACCGTGATCCTTTTACGGGTTTCTCAGCAGATTTTCTACGAATGCGTTAGTCATTCATACGGATGCGTTTCTATGCAGATGAACTGAATTGAAACAAAATTTCAAGCATAAATTACAGACTTTCGAAGAACCGAGTCAGCGTAGCGAGAATCGCTCTTAAACGAAGTTGTCGCTCGTTGGAAAGTGGCCCGTCGGTTTCAGTAGGAATGTCACCATCGATGACAAACAATGCCGCGCCCGAGTATTTGACGACGTTTCGAATTTTTTCTCTTTCTTTTTTTCATCATCGCCATCTCACTCTCACTCCCTTCCTCTATTCTCTCTCCTAGCTCCCGTCTTATTATCAGAATCGAACGTTTCGGAGTCCTAATCGGATTAACCGACGTCTTACGAGGAACGAAGCAACGCACAAAACCACGCACCAGGACTCTTTTTATCGAGAAGCCTTATGGCCGAATCATAAAGAGCCCTTTGTTGGAGCATCAGCGTTCTGTAAAGAATCGTATACGTATACATATACATACGCATACGTAACATATATCTCTTCTAATCAGAACGACAGTCCCTTATGCTTCAACACGGTACATACGAAACTCCGAAATTCACGCACGATTATGCACGCTTGCATAAACTGCATAAACAATTAATATCCACACACGATCCTACACCTCGCTACACATTGCAGTCTGCACCATGAAGTACGCAATAATTATACTTATTAATGCAATCAACCCCTAACATCCTGCCTTTACCCGAGCGTCATACGTATACAAAGAACCTATATTCGTTTATCCATAAATGATTATAATTATTCACTCACGGTACACACATGTTACACTCATGAGGGCTCTCCTCCTTCGCACTCCGATCCTTCCTGCACATCCTTGCCGATCCTTCCAGCTGTATGGGTACAGGCTGAAGACAAAGCTTAACATGGAAACAAAGGGTTGCTCCTGTACACGGGAATGTAAAAATTACATATACGACAATGATATCTGACTGGAAGAGAGCCCTCGGTACAAGGATTTACGGTACATAAAGGCACAAATCACACTGCACAATTGATAACAGATAATAAGCCATCGTAGGACTTACGTTCGTCGTGCCTTAACTGCCCAATCCATATCGCGTACGTATATCCAAGGAGCGCGCACCAATGATATTATACCGCTGTCTGATAATTAATTTTATTGCACTAGTCGCGCACAACACCACTGCCCACGTATGCTCGATATATCGCTTTCCACGTCGTTCACAAATCAAGTGGTTTCGTGCCGCACCAGACATCAATAATCAAAGGTAGGTAAAGCCACGCGAACATACGAAAAATACGAGACAGAGCATCGGTGCTGCCTCGGCGACGGCCCAGCGGTGACTGAGGAACGGCGACGCTCCGTAGCGTCGAGACGCGCATGCCACTATACCTACGCCAGTGGGGATACACAACATAAGAGTACAGTCTCCAACCCGCGACACACACTGCAGCGCGTACAGTCGGAGGGGGATATATACACCGTGCATACGCTGCTGCACTTTTACTTTGCCGCGTTGCTGTGCTCCTGCTGCTGCCGCTTTTGCTACCGGTCTGAACGTAGGCATTATTATGTTGCCATCGTCAGTGCACCGACTGTACCAAGAGAAATGATATGGGGATATAAACCTAAGGGGAACAACCCTCGTGCACTAGGGTTTCGCAGTGACTATCTTTTTCGCCAGTATATAACCATATACAGTGCTTCGATATCGTACATTGCATATGCATTGCCATTGCTGAATTTCAATTTTACTCCAGGCTACAGTCTTTAGGGCTGACTTTAAAAAGGCTGTCGATGGCTACTATACTGTTCCTATGAAAAGCACTGTATATATACTGTATGCGTGTATACTGTATGTTCCTGGAAATCCAAATTTGGAATGAGCATGATTTAAGAAACGGCAGCCTGGAAGTAACCAGCTATATCTCTACTACATTGCACGGCATCAAGTGGAAGGGCATGTAAGTGTCAAACATACGTCGTTCACACATGGATTTCTGTCCATTCCCGTGTAAATTGTATTAACACGCATTTTTATAACCAGAACGACGGTTGGGATCTTCCTGAAGATTTGTAGGGAATAGAGAAGTGTACCTAACCTTCTTTTACGTACTAAGGTGGTTATCAAGAAGGTGCTTACCATACGAGGTCCATTTGGATCGATGGCATGTCGTTAATTCCGTATGAACAAGTCAGTGGAATTTGTATACAAGACTTGTAGTCTTGTATGTGTAACTAGAGAGAGACAGAGAGACAACGAGAAATAGAGTTGTGGAAAGACAGAGACGGGTATAAGATGCCAGCGAAAGAAACTGCTCAGCAATAGGGGAGAGAATGTGGACTCGTAGAGTTAAGCAATGTATGTATTAAAGGCAAAGGAAGAAGAAGAAGGGAACTTCGGTCTTGGGGTTCGCGGTAGAGCGTAGAATGCAGCGACTATATCATCGCAGGAAACTTAACGGAGGGACGGAGCTAGACCTTGGGACTCACGGTCCCAGACGGTGCCAACGGGGCCCTTCATTTCAACCTGGGTCCGAAGATCCAGGTAAAAGGAAGTCGCTCTAAGGTTTGAACTAAATGGAATGACAAATGCCATGACGGTGAAGGGAAAGGTGAAAGGACGGGCGAACTATGATCGGGCGAAGGTCTGTCGGCCAACCAAATTCAGAAGTGTCCCTTGCTCATGTGTGTATATATATACGCACCTAAAATTACGTTCCCATCCCATTTAAGAAGCAATGTAACCGTTTTATTCACCCTGCCGTATATATTGATATTGATGTTTTTTTATTCTTAGGATTTAAAAATATTCTGACTGTGTAGGACTACTGTACATTGCTTTTATTTTTCATTTTCTTAATATCCAAAGGAATGTGCTTTTTTGAATGGTACAAGTCAGTTTGGTCGAGTTGCTGTATACGGCGATTATGGCGTTTCCGGCACACCTTGAAGGGCCTTGCTGCATTGCTCATGAGCATGTTGCTGGAACTTTTTGAATACCTTAGGTATATCGACTGACAACTTTCACCGTGTCTAGTCTATTGTCAGTTCGCTCATGGTAGTTGCTTAACGCGTGATATGCGAGTGCATAACTTTTGTAAGAGAAAATTTTGGAAATTTTCAAAAAAAATTTTATTATTAAAATTGATGACCCGCATATATCATATGGGTACTTTGCGAATAGAGTACAGTGCTTACGGAAGGAGACATATATTTACTTAAATATAACTCTGTAGACTGTTCCAGGCAATGCAGTCCTTTTATTCCGACAGGTAAACGGAATCCTTAAGGTCTTTACAGTGCCAGGACCTTAAACCTTGTGGATAGTCGACAAAGCGGAGATCCTACCTAAATCCTGACCTGAGATCCAAGACTCGTAAAGGCACCGAAGAGACATACCTTCATTACGTGCCGTCTGGGAAATAATAAAACTCTGAGAATCTCATAGCAATGTACAACCCTAGTCGTACCAGTCCTGTCTTCTCAACCCTTTTTCTTCCACGCTGAAAAATACCGGGTAGTATTGATTTAATCAAGAGTTCAATTTCATTTGAAGTCAGCTCATACCTAAAATAATCTAAAAATCTACACGTGATCCGAACCGAATATCCCCCCAAAAAAAAACCAACGCAGAACAGTTCTGGTATAGCGTAGCAATGTCATAATCTTGCATTGTATGCAAATCTGAGGAGTAATGAAAAATGTTGGACGCATAGAACAGTGTATCGCGAATGACGGAAGGAAATACTGATAATAAATTTTCGAAAAAAAAAAAGAAACATTTTTTGCCAATCTAAAATCGTCCCCTGATATTAATTTCCTCCAGGAACATGTATCGCGTATTTAATTAGCAGTATCGCGTACACGTTATCCGTAATAATTCCCAGTGTACTATACTGTACACCGTATATAGGATTAAGTCTAGAGAAAGGATTATGAATTTTCATTTGATAAAAATCGTCCGCGTCTCGTATTTCATATATTCCTCTGAAAAATAAATCTCGTACACGCGGTGCGTGACTGCGTGGCCTGGCACTGATGGGACCTGCGTACAGATTTATCCCGACGTCGACCATATACATATATACACAATTCACTTATTCAAAAGCGACCTGAACGGCAAAAGCAACGACCCGGACCTGCTCGTTTACACGAGAAAGACGTCGGCCGGCCGAATTCGTCAAAGAGAACGCTCGTAAAAGCCTCATTGGCGCTCGTGGCCATTCTCCATGAGTATCTCGAGGTCGGGCCGCCCCCCCCCTCCCCCCCCCCCTTTCCGGGCCGTTCGGTAGGTACTTTTTCTCCGGGACACGATCATCGAGTATCAAACCCGATCGGAGTGACTTCCTGAAAGGATAACTTCTCCGTATAAATAATGAAACGTAAGAACAAAAATTTACATGAAAAAAAAAATAATAAAAGGAAATGAAAGTGATGACCGTAAGTCCCAAAAGATCCTCGTGAGGGATTTGGACTATGGTTTGGAAAAAGGGCCCAAAAGTATTCTCGGTAAGGACACCCGCGGGGAGTTGGCTGGAATGACGGGTCTTTGTGCTTGGCAGTGGCTGGGTCCAGTCCCAAGAAGATTGTAGGGCCCTGAGCTGGCTCGGTAGAGAAAGAAATAAAGAGAAAGGGAAGGAGAGACGAGTGGAGTGGAAGAAAGAAAGGAGACAGGCAGAGAATGAGGAGAAGCGAAGAGCGTTGAGAGGAGGAAGAAGAGAGAGGAGGGAGGGGGGGTAGAGAGGAAGAGAGAGGACGTGGAGTGAATGTCAGCCCGAAGGTCGGCTTTTGTCAGGTTCGGAGCCCGGAGTAGCATAAACGTGTACCTATAGTGGCATCCGCACTATATATAACCATCGAGGATGCAGCTGGACCCAATAGATAGCACCTCCATGGGACAATGACCACGAGGTAGATGGACGACATTGAGTATATAGAAGGAGGCCATAAGAATCAGGCTTAAGGTCGATATTGCTGTATCTCGTTTACCATATGAACATTTCATTGATACAACACTGTGTATCAGCATTGTAATTGCAATAGCCTAATTGGGCCTTATTTATCGCTGCGCTTGAAATGCACTGCAGAGAATTCTATAGTGCATCTAACGTCACTTCCACGAGTCCCACTACCCCGTAGCCGGAGACTAGGTACCCTTAGATACGTACTAAGGGTAGCTGCTTGTCCCTTTAAGGGATGAAAAGGCGTAGGTACTATAGGACAAACTTTGGATTCCTATACCTTCTTTGGGTATTTCATCGAAGGTGACAGAGCCTCTAATTTTAATAATTGGATATACCTACCCTTGGGTTACATTGCTATACTCGAGCCAGAGCATTACAGTCCCACCTGCCCTTTTCTCTTTGCCGTACCATTTTACCCTTCTTGGGCCCTATGAGAAAGGATGGGTTTGCAGATACCGTTTCGCCTGGACTACAGATACCTACTCCACTGTGTATATTTAATATGATTTCTACAGTGCTTGTCTTATCACGTGAACCTTATCACTTTCGTACGATTATTCTTAGATGGATGTATATTGTAATCTGGTTGGCTTGTAGGTATAGATATATACATCCTAGAGCAATGTACGTTACGTAATTGAATGCATTGCTGTAGAATTTCATTTGACAAGAAAAATAGCTACTATTTCTTCTTGTAGTGTCCATATAGGTATAATTCTAGTTCATTGTCCTAGTAACTCCTGGAGTACAAGTCAAGGGCCCTTGTCATAGTTGCAATACAGTAACTTAATGATAATCATTGACAAGGCTGAAGTGCCATTTGAAAATAAATATTATGTATTATTTATCTCACGTTCAAAACGTTCAATGCTGCAAGTGCAATGCTGTAAGTATGAAGGTTCACAGTGCGAGAATTTCTAACGTCCAATTGCATTTTTCTTGAATAACACGTAATCAAGGTACTTCTAAGAGACTTTGTCAAAGTTACGTAATGAAAAAGTAATGATATCAAGAGAGTAACGTCGAAGTAAAATACGATGAGCGTAGACAATTTCTCGCCTTGGATTCTACAAGATCATCCTGCTGCCTTTGTTTCCTCCGTATCCCCGGGATATACCTAAAGGATAGAAGGATGAAAGGATAATGGATGGTAGAGACAGCTGATTTCCTATTGGAAACCGGTGCCGCCATGACGGTCGTCAGCTGGCACTAGTAGAAACTTGCACGTGGCTTCTGGCAGGATGGAAGGAATCGTCCAAAAAGGCACCGTACATCCATAGACTGTTGCAGTTTTCCAATGGAAAATCCCTTCATCCAGGTCATAAGGGACCAATGGCATCCGTTACGTAGAACGGCGTACTAAAACGTGATGAAAAAAAAAAAGAAGAATATAAGGTAAGAAGTGCGTTTAGAAAATTTTGAAAATTCGTGAACAGCAAACAGAAGGTAAATAGGATAAAAATTTTCGAGTATCAATTTGATACTAATAACAAATAAATTATTAGATACCCAGAAATAATGGTATCAATGATAAAATCGAATCCAATACTGTATTTTTTATTGCAATTGATATTTCTATGTGAAATTTATGAATATAGGATTGTGGATTGAATATATATATTTTGATTATGCAGATTGTGTATATGGGTCATGCATCACGGATGGAGTAGCATGGAAGATTCAAAGAATATGGAATGCATCCATCAGATTTTCTTACGGAATTCAGAAAATTCGATCGCATATCGGCAGCATTTGAGAAGTCAGGATGGATTAATATGAAGCTTAGACGCGTACTACATGTGTATTGCATGATTCATAAAATCAGCAAAACCCGAACTCCGGATTATATGTCTGAATTGTTAATCACAAGGCGCGATTGCTATGCAATACCGTCATTACAGACTAGAACAAGCAATTTGTTGATGACACCTGCATATACGACAGCCAAGTTCAGAGGCGCATTCTCGTTTATTGCGACGCAGTATTATAATCAAATTAGTGATGAAATTAAGGAACTTCCTCCACATTTGTTTAAAAAAAAACTAGAGAAAATGTTAAAAGACCAAATGTTACACGTAAGCTAGGATAAGAATAGGTCTGACTATGACCTATTGGGGTCAGAATGCAAAGCAGTTACACATGTAACTGGTTCTCGCCCTTTGTCTGTAACATCTTGACAATAAAGACGCTATTATTATTATTATTATTATAATATATATATGTATAGTAATAGAAAGTCAGGATGACGATTTCGTTCGTCTTCATTTCCTCCCGCAGCGTGACATTCTCTTCCGCTCGTGACTGCACACGCAAATCCTTTCACGCGTAATCAACATATCCACAGAAACTGGAATGGAAGTCAAAGGCGCGTTTCCACAATCGCGAGCGACGATCGGCGAAGTTTTCCTCGGCGACAATTCGATAAAAAAGCGACAATCTCGCGGTCGGCCACAAACGCATGCACCTAACGGCTAAGTAACGGGTAGCATCGGTAACGTTCGCTTCATGAATTTCTAATCTGCGAAAACGACAGTGCCAGCCACCATAGAGAGAAGACCATTACTGTTTTCTTGGAAACGTACATGTTTTTTTAACGCATCGGGTAAAACAACCAGTATAATTTGAAACGAGTGATTTCTAACGACCCTCATATTTATTTTCGTCTAATCATACATCAGTAGATAATAAATGAATGGAAAAAGATAAAAAGAGAAAAAAGAAATATTCGTGACTCTGGCGATAATTACGTGACCGTCCAGCACGAAAGTGAAGGTAGTTAGAGGCTTGTTTGACTACAAGTCTGCCTGACTTCTGGCACCGATCGATCCTGACGATCGTGTTCCTTGGCTGCCGACATGTTGTACAGGTTAACAGGAACGGTAACGAGATTAGAAGAGACACGGTTTAGAGAGGAGATGACACCTGGATTGGCCAGCTGGTACTTCTCTTTCTGAAGTGCATCTACTGCATCTAGTGCATCTACTGCATTGAGTGCATCTACTGCATCGAGTGCATCTACTGCATATAGTAGTTACAGGAGACGAGATATTTTTAGAATATTTTTCAATTACATTCGCTGCTAGTTTCTAAAAAAAAAAATACATTTATCGTTGTCCACATGGAAAAATGTACCTGAACTTATAAGTCCCATTTTTCGGGCCTGTTTAGATATTCCTTGTCATAAATATTCCCATTAGAAATTCTGATAACGTTGACGCTTATCAAAGTAGAATTTCCACAGTATATAAATAGATTACCATGTCTGTGCATTGATTTCATGAAATTTACACTTTAGTATAGACAACAGTTTCCTTAGCTTATTCTAATTACGCGGCTAATGAGTATACTAAGAAATAATGTTCTCAGGGTCAGTACCCCAAGGTGTGGCGAAGCACTGAGCACTGGAGTATTAAAAAAAAATGCACTTCATACCTTCGCATTGCTTCTCCTCACTGATTCTACCTACTCCACCAATACCTACCTACCTCCAAGTGTACAAGTCTTCTTATCTGCAACCGGCAAGCACTGCGATTGCGAGTTACCACTAACATAGAAAAATGTATATATACGTATATACCGGTGCGTTCATAATTCTTCGACTTCGTACACATTGTGGCAGTAGCGGCCTGTACGTAACGTATCTACTAGCAAGGCGACAGGCCAAGTTTATCTAACGGTCCGTAAAGATTTTTTTTCCCTCCAGAATCCGGTACTTGGTTAGCTGATAGTAAGTTAGGTAGGTAGGCAGGCAGATAGATAGGTAGGTAGGATAGGTATAGGCACCGTACGTAATCGATTCACATATGTGGATCAAACATACGTATAGGAAGAGCGTGGGACGTGCCGATCTGAGAATATAGAAAATGACAAAAGCCAGTATAGAGCGTTACAGGAAATCAGCTGATGAGATATATATACAAAACCGAATTCTTTATCTGGTTTCTCTTTAGAATTTCGTTGTATGGAGAGACGCCAGGCGTCGCCGGGCGTACGTAAGAGGCGTCGCGGTATTACAGGCTTGGCAGTTCTTTGTCGACGGACCTTGATTTCTGCCCGTGCGACGATCCTTTTGAGTTTTTGTACAAAAAGCGGAGGCCACGTAGCTGGAATATTATTCGAAACAGCTGCTGCCTAATATAACGGAAGGAAGACAAACATCAGCTGGATGAAATTGGTGGGAGAGGGAGAGAGTGCGTCTACTAGGTATAGGTAAGGTTAGGAAAAAAAAAAGGTAAGAAGAAGAAAAGGAAGGATCCCTAGACTGATGCACCCACGCATTCAAACTTTTGGATACGGGGACCCAATCCTTGGGCATCTAGTGGGCCCAAAATACTTTGGTTAAGGTATACATACCTGGGACCAGGTGCTTACCCATTTTTACACTGTTGGTTACCCTGCTTTGTAACCTGGGATGAATCCGTAGCAGTAGCTCTATTGTCAGTGTATCGACCTTTTTGAAATTTTTTTTTGGGAAATATTCGACAATTTCGATTTTTGGTTGCGCGACGATAGGCGAGTACAGAGATAAAATTTTTTGTGTGAAGTTTTGAAAATAATTACATTCTCTTGGTTGGACAATTTTCGGAGTCTCCGAGAGAGCCGACGTTATTAATTTTTGACTTAAGGAAAGATTAAAGGGATTTTTATAATTATTCGAGTGATATTACTCTCCCGTGTAACGATAGGAATCTGTGATTAATTGATGACAGATGAAAATTAAAAGTGATCGTAGAGGTTAACGACCCCCCGGCCAGGTGAATATTACGGAGTATTTGTCGCAAGGGAAAAGTCGAAAGTCTTCATCTTTCATAAAGGACAATCGAAAGTCATTACGTGACTGTTAAATCACTGGTCTGTAAATCAAAAGCGAAGTAGTAAAATCCATAAAGTGATCATTATTTACGCTCGATTAAGCGCCGGTTAATTAATTTCTCAATATTATCACAGCGAGATCATTCAGCAGGAATTCAAGTTGAATTCGCTTGACAAATGACGCAGCCAAGACCGATTCCGTCCACAGACCACAACCGTCCCGGGAACACGTTCGCTCCTTCTACGTTGACCCTTGCAATCTGAGAAATGACATCACTTGCAGCCATTACTCTCCGCAAGAAGCTGATTGGTCAACGACCAAGATAACACGTCCCTGACTGATTATTAGAATGAGATATTTTCATGATTTTTTCAAGTAGCTATATTAAACAAAAAAAAATGGTCCATAACGGATGCTGTGAGTTATTACAATGGAATAAAGGTATTTCGAAGAAGGAACGCGACGCTGTAAACTTTTACAGAATAACCGACGTCCTGGGAATACCAGTATTGCAGATGGAAGATCAAAGATTTGCAAGTCTGGCCGTCGGGACGCCGAGGAGGAGGTCAGTGGCCAGGGGCGAACTAACCCAGGACGAGGAAACTCGAACAAAGAGGCTTTTTGTACAGTTTCGATCGAGAAAGGATCCTTTGTGACGTCGCACAGTGGTATGTTGTAAACACGTATTTAACATATGTGAAAAATATATATTAATATTGCGTTACGCCTTTAATTCGCAAGGATCGAGAGCTTTGCAAATATTAAAACAGAAAATTCGTTTACTTATAATTTTGCAGTAATCGCAAGAAAAAAGTTTCGAAATAATTTTCCGTGATCGTCTCGTCCAGTGGATCGTAGAGTTTTCATTGTGAATTGCGCTTTAAAGCCTGAGGCAATGATGCAACTAAAGGAAACCTTGACGGGCGAAAAAGCCGTGAGGCTTTCACTTCAAAAAGGGATTGAAAAATCCTGGGGAAACTGGAACGAGCGCATAATCGATCAGGAATTGCAATCTCCTTGAAATCAACCTTGCTTTCATTGGACGCATTCCGGCCGGATAAGCGCACAATGTTGTCGCGCGATAATACCCATGGCGGCGACATTATCTCGGTCGCCAAGGAACACGAAGCTCGTGGACACCATATAGTATGATTTTTTGAGTCTGATAAAAGTGAATTAAAAATTCAAATAAAACATATATATACCAGTCGCAATGCACTTGGTATGCACTTTGTGAAATTTTACATTCCTCCGACAATGGGGACCGATTGCAATTTCAAAAATAAAGAAAAATATGTCTCCCGTTCAAAGTACCCTTTCTACGTCTCCATTAAGACGACATGTCCACAGTCTTCCTTACTACTTCGCTTCAACACTTCACAGCAGTGACGTTGGAACGAGCACGTGGCTACGAGATAAAAATGGAGTCCCTCGAGTTTCCTTCGACTCGAAAGTTCATCGCCCTAGTTAACCCAACACTACTGTCGCTTCATGAAAACAGCGTTAAATACCGATCTTGGAAAATTTCTTTCCCCCTCCATTTTCCCGGTACCAAAAATTGCACAAATTGATTTTCCCATTTTAACACCCATAAGCATTGCCATACAGTGCTTAGTGGAGTATTGATTATCGTTGCGTTTACCTTGCCTTACATGAGCACCAGCCCATAGCCGTCAATGTTATCCATCTATTTGAAATACAACCAGTTCGCACGGTTCCAGTTCGGTCGTAACCTTAAAAAAAATTTCAAAAAACGCCCAATTTCCAATCGACCCACTGCAACGTCATATTCCGAGCATAATTTAATCGCTTCTTAAATTTCATGAAAACCAAAACGACTATCGTAATCCAGCGACGCGACAGTCCGCCATTGAAAGTAAACTTTAGGCCGGGTCCCTTCCACTTTCTTACGCATTGCGGCCTGACTATTGTGCAAGTTATCGTTTTGTAACGCAGCAGCACGTGGGACGCTTCCGATTGGTCGGCTTTGGCGAGCGTTCGTTTCTTGGGCAAACACAGGCTGCACACACGTGCAATAAGTGCTCAAGTACTCATGTAGGCGACGGCGACTTGCCGTTGCGTGAAAACGCAAAGAAACCATTTATGCGTGTCCCGTTTGGCATTTAAGGCACCGCGTGACATTCGACCGTTTCTTTTGAGCGGCTCGAAATCTCAGCAATCAATACCAATCACCAAACGCATAACTGAACAATTCCATTCCACATATGAATATATATATATCTATACAAATAATATTAATACATTCGACGACGCAAAATACTATAATTACATACTCGCACGATATATCTATATCAAATTGTTCTTATATCCATCGACCTCATCCCAACCACCAGGTATAAAGGCAGACGGTCAGGTAGAGGCAGGTAACCTAACCTTAAACTCAATCCTTAAAGAAATTCCAATACGAAGAAGAAACCGCACCGGAGGGAAAGGAACTCGACAGGGCCTTGAGAGACAATCCTTCCTCAAGGTCCTTACCGATCTGCGTCGCGATTTCGCATTATCTCTGGCCCACGCATATATCACGCCTGCATCCACATATGTGTACACATACTCGCCATCCACAGCAGTTGCTATATGAAATTAATAATGGAGCGAGGATATACGCAGTCTGCGCACGGTCACACATCGTACTTACATGCTCGTTCGTTTGAGAAATATATATATATATATAGAATACCCATGTCTATCTATAAACCCCAAGTATTCACATATGGCACATACGAGTTCGTATTACACCCTACATTAATACGTCCTTTTTCCTCTTCAACGTCCTCCCATACGTCGCACTTTACTCCACGGCAGAAAACCGGCCATTCATGACCGGCTTGGCCATCTTCTTTATTTTATGCGGAGTTCACATCGAACTTCGCGATTTACGCCCACCAGCTCGACCTCAGCATATACGAGCATGAAGGTTTCGAGGAAAAATAGCCGTTCCGTTCTCCGTAGAGAGTCGTACCTTCTTCAGTGAGTGAAGAGGACCTTTTGTAATATACAGGAGCGTGTCGAGGGTGCGGAAGAGCCCTGGACCCTTTGTCGTCGTCCACGAGGAGACATTAGACGTAGAGAATGGGAACGAAGACCCTGGTGTACGAGGTGACAGGAAAGAAAGAAAAAAAAAGATTGTCAAAAGGCAAAAGTTTGCTGTACGAAGTCACGATGTCTTGGCAAAGACATGGCTGGGACATTAGAGATATAGCTGGACTTGTTAAAAGTTGAATTGAAATGAGTGGACATTTTTTTTTTAATGCATTCCGTTAAATCGGATAAGCACCCGCCTGTGCTTATACTCTAGTGATCTTTTTTTTCTTTCTTTCTTTTTTGTTTTCTTTACACAAGAAATAGACGCGGGAGGAATGATTTTTATTAAGGACACACCCGACTCTAGTCTCTGCAACCAAAGAGAATGTCTAAAAGGTTCAATGGCCCACAATGTGACACCGGTTATTCTCATCAGCATATTTTGCTACTGCGCAACTTTCGGTCCAGGCATCATCGCATCGCTGTACGTATGGTTACGTACTTTCACGTGTAAGTATATATGTATATACTATATGGTATATATGCAGGTAGGTAACCCTATCTTTTGCATTAGATGACGATAGAACGAGAAACAATGAAATTGACTCGTGAGTCATTTAACGTAAGGTGACGTATATATACATGTGTTATCCACGTAGGGTACCAACCTACAAAAGGTAAAGGTCTTCTTTAAATGCGAAAGACACGACGTGGAGACGTTCTCCTCTTGGAAGACTTGCATACGTTGCTTGCACCTTTGTTTTACATTGCTGACTTGCTTGACAGTCGGTTGGCTCTTTTGTACGTTGCTGCTCTTCCAGCTGATACGAAATACAGAAGACTATATCTGTATAGATATGCGTTTGCGCATATATATATATATATATATGATAGGAAAATTTTGTTGCTGAGAGCAGCAGCAGGGAAGTTTAAGCAAAGCAGCAATTTGCGAGACTTCCAGCAATGTAGTTGATTGCAGTGCAGACTCAAGTCGAGGAGAATCAATGAGAGTGGACTAGAAGATTTTTATTTCATGGTATATGATATGATATGACAATCAGATACTTTTTTTTTGTCTTCTAGGAATATTACGACGCTTAAGCAGTTTAAGCCGCATCCACATTATTAACGAACCAACATGTTTATCATTGGTTTCAAAATTTTGACAATGAATTCACAGATTGCTGAGGATTGATTAGGATACGTGTTTTACCTCGCACTGACGTGTTTCGCAGGTGACGTTGAAGGGACGATAACGTTTTGTTTCAGTGTCGGAATTCATCCGTGATGAACGTCGAACGCGGACACTCGATTTCCCGACGAAAATCGACAGGGCTACTTTGACGTTTGACAGTTGACAGTTTGACGGTTGACGTTAAAGTGCAGATGGGCTAGGAGCAGAGCGAAACAGAGAGGGACTGACAGAGGAAGCGAGAGCGATTGTTAGTCAAGTGATGGGATAGAGAAAGATGAAGTGTAAAAGAGAAAGAGAAAGAGAGAGAGAGATAGAGAAAGAGAGAGGACCTCTTATGGACATGTGGGCAGGACAGTCTAGTCAAGTGCGCTCTAGGAGTGAACGCCTGAAAGTTATTCCGTACAGAAAGGTTAAGGTCTCGGGTTCGATAGCCTGACAGACATGAGAACCGCCTTGAGCTATTGTGATTAAACGCGTGCGATTAATCCGGCAATACTCGTGCCCAGCTTTTCGTCGCGTGTCTTGCGTACTGCAATGTCATTCACTAATTTTTGTAATTTTTTCCCCACTATTTTTGTCCCTATCAAAAATATATATATATACATGTATGTATATGAAATTGCGATGGTCTCGGTTGCGGAAGAGCTTGCAAATTTTAATTGCGAATATTTCGGTAGTTTCCTCAGTGGGGAAACCAAATGAAAACGTGATAGGCGAATCTGATATTTTTGGCACAAATGCATTATCATTATAGATCGTCCATTGCTATAGGTCGTGCTTTGACGAATGGAATATTTATATACCTGATTGCACTGTTAAACCTACCTCAGATTCCATGGAACAATGACGGCCGGACAGTGACGTAACTTTGACAAATGTCAGATAAAGCATTATTAATTTAATTCATTTTTCGCAATAAATAATGTCCACGAGATGAAAGGTATATTAATTACTATTCAAAGAGGTAAGAAATGCATTTTTTTTTTAATTCTTAAGAAACTAGTTACAAAGTACACGAACAATTATCGCTGTTGCAATTAAGCAATTTTGAATATCGAATACTCAGTGAGTTCAGCAACATTCACAATGCCTATCAGCAATATACGTACGTTCCATATGGCATGGTTATCAACCATGATGACGTGTCCCGATCCACCCCAATGCAAAACCTTCCAACTCACCCTAGTCAGGGATAAGTGCGAGCCAGAACCCAAGGGTATTCACCCCGCGTCATTAAGGGTTGCCAAGAACGCAGACTCGTCCTTTTGAAACTCTCAAAATACGATAAGGATACATATATATATATATATATATATAAATTTGTCAAGGGGTAGTTATCAGGACGCGCGGCATTCAAAACGGCAAGTTGAAATGTAAAAAAAAACTAAACTTTAGGGCATCTAGTATCGGAAAAATTTCGAAGATTCGGTGTGAGAGTCGCTTTATGATTCTTGCAGTGAACCTTATATATCAAAATCTTGTCAGGACCATCCTGACAAACTGCAAGTCCTCATAACTACCAATATTTATGACAAAAAGTCTTCGCAATTACCCTTTGTAAAATTTATATCTATATATATATACATAGAAAATCGAGAAAAACACAAGTAGCCAAATTCCATAGATAAGAAGATACACAGATAAATTTTCAATCGGTGAATCCTACATTTTTAAATGCCAAAAACAAGGGTTCGAATATCAGCAATTTTTTTTCAACTCAAATAAAAATAAAGAAAATAAAAAACCGTTAAAGTATCTCAAAAAAAAACATAATATCGAGTTCCCTATGAGAACCACCTCATAATCGTCATCAAATATGTATAACGGGCAATTAAAGGGGCTTTCACATGGCGTTACGTAACGTCCCACATAATAGCTAAAGTATAGATAGCGACCAATAAATTCAGCCCTAAGTTTTGTCACGGAAAAGTAAATTGATAATCATCAGTATAGAGTTGAACCGTAAGTACCGTGTCATAATAATCCTAATTACCGTGTATATTAAAAAAAAAAAGAATCGAAAGACCCATTGTACACGGTAACCACTATTCTTATCTTGGCTACCGTATAAAATAAAAGGATGATTAATCCATACAGCATGAACGACGGACTCGACGCGTATAATGCGATGACGATATCCAAGGCCCGTTTCCATGTATCGTTATAGTGGGCAGAAACGGAGTCCTGCGAATACTTAAAGATTTCCTAAGTTCGCCCACAAACAACTCGATCCCGGTAAACACTGGATATACGCGAACGCTCTCTTTCTATCTCGCAGTCCTATACGCGAGATATGACACGGCTGGCGGTTTGGTATTTAGGAAAGGCCACCCGATCAATGTCACAACCTGTTTGAAAGGCGCTAGAATCGAGAAGTAAAACCATTACGTTGCCAACTGTCTGCCAGGAGTTATTTAAAAACATATCGCGGCGATTGCAGAAGAATTTTTCGTACGATGAAAATAGACAAAGATAGGGGATCGTAGGTTATCTTCTTTTTTTTTTTACATTATGCCGATCAAGGTTTTAGACTGCGAATAAAAGGCTGGTTAAACGGTACTGGAAAAACGAAGGATCGTAAGGGTTGTCTTCTTGCGCGGCTCCCATCCCTTCGCCGTAGTCACTTCTAATGTAAGACAGCGACGTAACCGCATTTCCCATGAAACACAACCCTTTACCGTGGAAGCAACCCCTACGGAAAACCGGGACTTTTCGGCAAACCGGTTTCGCCGAAACCGGTTTTCACGCTGGGACGATGAAAAACCATGGAACGGCTTGCAAAAGGATCCCCCCCTTGACCCCCCCCCCCCCTCATCTTCGTCACTACAAAGGGTTTTCGCTCGTTGGAAATGCGACTTTTGTCTCTGAGGATTGGCATTATACTACTTAGTTATATCCACAAAGGGTGGTTTATCTTTTACAGTAGCAGGTCATCCCTCTGTACGGTAGCAGGTAAACTCCGATACAGTAAATACTCGTATAAACCGTTTTTCCCTCAAAACCCCGAAAAAGAATCTCACGTCATTACCAATAACATTTAAAATTCTTGTATCGCAACTTCCCGGAGTACCGGTTCCGGTGAACACTACCCTAAGGACATACATAGCTAAGGGGTTAGTCGCCTTGCATAACAGAAGGGTGGATCTTGAAGGGCCAGTGACAGAAGGGTTAGCGTCCATTAAAGGGACAGTTTGACCATGAACGAGTGTAGCTAAGGGATCGCGAAAGAAAGAGAAGACAAGGGCAATCTCCATTGTCTGTTAAAGCCGATGAAGGGTTTCCAAAGTTCGACGTATAGGACAATGGTCACCGGCACAGAATATCCCTAGGGTGATCTTTCCACGACTGCCTTAAAATCCCTGTATTTATTTAACGTATCGCGTTTTCCATTACCGATATACACGTATATCCTCTCCTCGATAAACCATTAAGGTTTACCCACAAGAAACGATAGGAACCGTATCGTCTAATATTCGAAAGGTCAAAAGTGGCCACGTCGTTAAAGTGTCATCGAACGATTAATGTCCGTAACGTTATGCAATGGTTCAGTGTCGTCGAGAATATTTTTTCATTTTTTTTTTTCTTACTTTTTCAAACTCTCGGATACCTTGACATTTCGTTAAACCCGTACCTATGCCCGATCTATTCGTACTTGTTCCGTCAGCAGTCGGTAGTACCAACCGCGTGCCCTAACTACTGAACTTTCTAATCGATCTACCCAAGCGCCATTAGCTAAGGTGACAGCTAACAGAAGTAACAGTAGGTATCCATTTTAGTTAACTAAAGTAGACTGTCGTATTTACACAGTTTAAGGCCGGTACACAGACCCTTATGGAAAGTTATTGATTACGTACATTCAACTGTGACTACAGGGTGACCGTACAGTAACGACGACCGTACTATCAAGTTTGCCTATACAGTATGACACTATAGGAAATATCGAATCAATAACAAATCTAAGGACGATCTCATAACGGTCGTCAAATATCATAGAAACAAGGTCAAGCGTCCCTGGTCAATAGTACCAACTTACAATTAGCGAATATTAATAAACGAATTGATCTGATCCATATTAATTTCTCTGCTGCTAGTAACAATGAGATTGCAGTTGGTATATATATAGATATATATGAATATATATATATATAGTTATAGAGACTGCTTTCTCCGTAGCCAAAGGCGACAAGATATTCTCTGATGCAATTGCAAGGCGTCGAACAACAATGTACAAATGATTACAGAAACAAAGCGCGCACAATCGGTATATATTATAATACAGTAAGTGTAGGAAACCTTGCGAAAGTTACGTCACGCCAAGGCTAGCCCGCACGATCATTATACGCATTTGATGTCTCTAGCGCATTATTCCTAGGAACTACGCTCGGTGCCTTTATAGTTACCCTAGCGCGTATCCACGGCATGCCCATGGCTTCCGCGGAGGGAGGGATACACGTAGGTATACGGAACAGAGAGAGAACTGCCATTGGCTCGGAGTTATCGCGTCGTTACGGTATTAGCCTAAATAATTGAGAAAGATATAACCCCCTTGTGTAGCCTGTTAAAATTCATAAGGCAGCTGGCCACTGTGCGAACACGCGGTCTCTACTGTATAGACACGTATTATGATCAGATTATGGCAAATGAAAAAAAGGAAAAAAGAATGGACAGACATAGGTACTTACTGACTAAGTACGTGGATATATACGTCTTAACTGTTTTAGGTATGTACCTGTATTATTTATATGGTGTGTATATATATATATACACGTAGGTACGCAATGCGTATACCGTTAGCAACATTGGAACTAGGTACAAAACTCGTTATTCGTACAGCCATCATGTTGGACACTCGTTTGTTTCAGGCTTAAGCGATTTGTTCGCTTTCTAATCCGGCGATTGCGCCGCTATTCCCATAGCGACAGAAATCAGAGACTCGGTTCTCGGTATCGCAACTGAGCGACGCGTAATCACAATGCGGCTTTACCATAGAGTCATTAGGGTACGCCGAATCGCGAAGAAGTACCCATCGAGGCGATACGTGAATCACGTGACTATTAAAAAAATGAAATCATAATACACACCGAGTATAGAGACAGACGATGATATAAGATTGAATAAAAATGGCGGTATCAGGCACTGACCTAGGATCAGACTTCTCGCTTGGAATGTTCTCTTTCTTCGATTTGCTCGGCCGTAAAGTGAACGGCGAATAAAAAAACTGCAGAATTTCTCGCAGCCTCCAGACGCGGTCCTGACGCACTAACAGGAAAGAATTGGTAACGGTAAGTGAGAGGGGAGAATAAACAAGAGGAAGAAGGACAAAAATATACACAGTATCGATAGAGTGTATAGGAGAGAGTGAGACAGAGATCATACAAGACACAGTAAGATCGAGTGAGAAGGTTGTATCCCAAATGGCACATAGGGAAGAGGCTGTAGGGGTGGATATGTGGTGTGGGGGGAGGAGGAGGGGAGGATCAGATGGACGATCTTATGCATTATTCATATCGCTGTCTTCCTCGTATTTTCGAGTTTAAATATTTGAATACCTCCTTGGCCCGTAATACCTAACGAGACGGGTTAGGTTAGGAAAATATTCTTCTGCTGCTCTTTCGTACGCGAGATAGATTTCTGCCGTACGGTTTGCTTGTGCGGCTAAACTGTCGCGGGATACGAGCCGTCTACTTGCGTATACGTAAGAGTTAGCTTAAGGTTTCCAGGAAGCAGATAGGGGGAATGCCTGTATGGAAATAGGAGTAGCAGAAATCTTGGACAAAGTCTTTTCCCACGTCTTCGCGTCCTTGACGAGATTCTTCCGTTCGGGACTAGACAGTATTTTTTAGGCCTCCTCCCCCCAACCTCCCACTCTCTCTCTTTCTCTAACGCGACCCTGTGACCATTTTCTGTTTAACCCACCCTGAAAGATTATACTTAATCTCCGCGTAATCCTACCTTAACCGGAGACACGAGACTTTTTGCTCGACTGAAAACATCGCCAAGGACGCAGACGGGTCGAACCGGTGTTTTTCGAGATTCCATATGAGATATATATATATATATGTTTCGTATGAGACTTCGTATGCTTCGTGTACGTTATAAGTTATATTTATGCACTTTAGATACGGTGCATAAAGTGGGTTACAATTTTACTGTATATATATAAAATTGAGGAAAAATGTATGAAGCTTATACAGATGCAGGAGAAGGAAAAATGTTGGATTTTGGGGAAAATATGAACTGGGGTAAAAGTGACTATCATTTTCGCGGGATTGTTAGGTGGTTTCACTTGGTGACGTATAGGGCACGGCCAAGGGATGAAATGCCAGTATGGCTACCTAACCCAGAGAGGGTCTGACCGAGGGTTTTCACTAATGGAAGGGACAGGGACTGCAGACCGCTATGGGACAGGCTGATGTATAACGATGTTTCAGGCGATGAGAATAAACGTACGTGGTACCGAAAGCTTGTATCACACCGAGCAGAGTATGCATTGCATTTAGTTATCGTGAAAGTGTGTTGTTATAATTATTATAAGATAATGAGTTTGATATTTTTGTATGGTAATAATCGATAATTGTAAAATATATATATATATGCATGATATAGTATCGATATATACATATACGTATGCTAGACGATATTATAGTATGCATATGGTGTACAGTCTGAGAAAAAAAGGTTTACATACTTAAACGACAGTGTTGGCTGTTATCATTTATTCGACTGATAACTACCGCGTTCAATTAGCGTCGCGTTAAGTGCACCGTGGCAATTTCACCTACGATTATTTATAACCTACTGGGTGTGTCGATTCCATTCGCTAATATAGGAAACGCCGAGACACGCGAGAGAGAAGCGTACATCAATTGCGATTGTAATCGACGCGCAATGGCTGAAAGCATTTTTACTGATAACAGTCATTTCTCAAGTTATTTTCTTTTTCGTTTAATTTTGTTTTTCCTCTTTATCCTTTTTCTTCTCATTTTCCTCCTCCTGTTTCGCATATTCATCATATCGTATCACGTGATTTCTTCGTACCTTGAAGTGAAAATAAATAGGAATTTTCCTTACGCGTCGTATAAGGAAAATTGCGAAATTATGTCGTTGTCGTTGGTTGGTGGATTACGATGAAGTCTTGTATTATCGTTGTCGCTTCTATGCGAGTCCGATTAGTCTGTTGACGATGTATGTGAAAATTGATTGTTTCGTAGCTCGCGTCAGTCAATTTTGAAGACAGTTTGACAGAAGGGGGTTAATATTGAGGGCGGCGAGGATGAACGGGTTTTGTTTTATTGAAGCGAAATTAGGGGGAGTTTAAAAATCTCTGTTTAAATTTAGAACATTTGATTGTACTAAATTTAAGTGTAAATTTGGAATGTGGATTTGGAGTGGGAATTAGGAATGTAAAAATTTGAAATTTTTATCCATTTTCGTTTTAGAATACTGTATTGATGTTCTTTGTGCGAATGTTGGATGTATTTGATTTAAAAGAAATGGAGGATCTATAGATGCTCATGTGTATGATCGACTGCTCTTAAAACCAGACATCAGTCAGTCAGCCAATCCACGCTCTGCTGATTCCTGAGGTATCCCCTTTCCACCGTCCTTATTCACTATCTCACCCTTTCGACTTATCTTTCATCTCTTTCTAGCTAACGGGCAGCGTCCCTCTCCCCTGCTCTCTCGCTATAGTACATTCACGTATACGCGCAGATTTCTTGCGAATGAATAAGCCCTGAACTTGAATGCAACTGGCTAAAGGTAGTTTCGGTTAAACGAGCTTTAAAAACCTGTAATCCAGAGAAAAGAAGAAAGAAAGAAAGAAAGAAAGAGAAAGAGATATTCGTAGGACCAATACCGAAAAAGCGATATATATATATACACACACTCCTGCTGGATAGCAATTAGATACTGCACAGTAACCCAAGAAGATATACAAATAAGTGCACCACCATTCCCAGCATCAGTCCTTGGTCCAGACGCTCTTGAATTTTTCAAAAAGCCCGCCGAATAGTGCTTCAAAAAATTATTTAACCACGTCTCCAGAGTTACCATCCTTTACAACCAACGGTTATTCTTTGGTGTATTTGCAGCTTGCACTCGTTCAGACTCTATTCGAAATTGCCAAAATAAAAAGAAAATAGCTAAAATCGAATCCCAACCCCCGTCATCCCTTTCATGATACAGACCGAAAGCCTCTTCTGCAGCTATTAAGCAGGAAGCTCGTCCGCAGCCACGGAGAGGAGGATGGTCGCCGTCGACGGGGTTCGTGTGCCAATCGTCGGGGTTGCTCGTTTACACGCAGCTAATTCGTCGGGTGGCTCGTGTTGCTAGGAAACTTGGTAGGCCCCCAAGGGTAGACTGGGAGAGGTACGCCAATCCAGTACCCTGGGGGACTGCCGGCAGGGTTACGAGTGAACTTCTTAAGGGAACGGTGCATGGATATTCGGGTTGGCTCATTGCGACGGCAAAGTCGGGGGTTAGGTTAGGTAGGATTGGGGTGTGTGCCAGTCACTAGGGGATCCTTCTCGACCCGACTCTCTCTCCCTCTCTCCCTCTCTCTCTCTCTCTCTCTCTCTCTCTCACACCCCCTCTCCCTCTCACTCTTTCGTTCACTCTAGCAACCCCTCGCGAACCCACCACCCAAATTCTCTCTGCACCCCCGCGAGGATCAATACCAACCACTGTTATCGTTCCGATACTGTGCAACTCCGCCATGAATAAAGCTACGCATACACGTACAGATTGATTATCGGGACTTAATGAGTCTTCGATTAAACAAAATTTAATTAAAAATTAACTTCAGATATTAAATGAAAATTAGAAGAATAAAATGACCCCGGACTCTCCTTTTATCGTATTCTGTCTGTGCACCACCCCTTAGCCTTCAATAGAGGGCTGCGTTTTTAATTCGTAATTAATAAAAAACAAAATGGCGCGGGTAATTCATAATTCACGTTTAAAATTATCAATGAAAACCTCCGGCTAAATGTCATCAATGCACTCAGGGCGTCGCCTTAAACGGCGATTACAGGACTTAAAGATTGTACGTAACAGGCGTCACGTTGTTATCGTAAATTTGTATCGAACTTTCAATATCGACCTTAAGGCCCAACTGTCAATTAACGATCTATCGGTGAATGAACGTTTGAAAACTTCGAACTATATTTAGATAAGACAGTCGAAGCGTGGGAGAGAAACGCCTGTCGTTATGTATGTACACACGTCGTTTATTAGACTCCGAGAAGTCCTTGGCTGGCTTCAAGCCGTGTTTTCAATGTAAGAGAAATTTCGACGGAGAGGAACTTTCCACGATTCAAATAATACGTCCGGTCCCGCGCTCAGGACCTTATAAGGGAACGCTCGATTTTCATCCAATCTTTTCGCCGCGCATCGTCATTAATTCGCGATTTCGCCTCGTCGATCAATGATCGATTACGACAATCGTAATCGCCGATGTGGAAACGCGTAATCCCGAACTATGATATACGTATATATACGCCATCGTATTATATACACTCCGGTACATATACGGTGTATCGTGAAATGCATACCTAATATTCCTATAAGTATCTTTCAATACACACATATATATATATATACAGACGCATTTTCATGTGAGCCGAGATAAAACTGCGTCGGCATTATTTGCGAATCGGCCAATCAGAACTCCCGAAAACTTTTATCCCTACCGACAATATCGCTGACTGAAATAGTGGCGCCATCATGGCTAATAAAACACTCCATAAGCTACGATATACTATATACCATATATATATACTATTATTATTATCTTACTGTCTATATATAAAATACGTACACCTATACAGACCATTAAAAGTATATACAGCATATATATATATGTTTAATGGAACATTATAAAGTACAGTTAGGTACCCCACGTAGCAGAGATTGTTATCGATACACATATCGAGTATCAGCAGCTCGTATATTAGTGTTAACAAATTTTTTTGAATTTTTAATCAAAATACCACACATGAATAGTATAGGAGTACTAACCGAGATAATGCTGGGGTAATTTATTTCTTTTTTTTTTTTGTTAACAATTTCCCACCCTTTCTCATTTACCCTCATTGCTTATCCCTCTCTCTCTCTCTCTCTAACTCTTTCTCTTAATTTCGACTGGCAACACATAACGCACCCAGCACCCCGTGCAACGCACGTCAAAACCAATAGGCGTGCGACTATAAAATATACAATACATTTATCACACCTCGGGTCGCGCGCATAATTTAGTCGAAGGTACCGCAGATGTTTAAAACAGCTGGCATAGAGCGTGACGTCAGGTCGACGAGTGCAGATAACGAAAGTTAGATGCATAGATTGTACCCGTTATATAGGTATATATATATTTATATAGTATATAGTGTATTTTCACCCTGTGTCTAGACACGGGTTAACGCACTCCTACCTATGGGTAATGGCTGGTTGCACCCACGTTGAAATTTTGCTAGAGTTGACGTCTATATATAGGATATATGTACATATGTACACACGTGCTTCGTTCATCCATTTACTAGGAACACGTTCTGATAGAGCGTGGTGTGCGTATGCTTAGGGATATTCCATTTCTAGTCAGTCGTTATAGTACGTATTTATTGTACGTACGTGAAATTATATATGTGCACATATGGCATAGAAAATTAACATATGGGTCTTGTTACTCACCGAATTTGCAAAATGAAATTTTTGCAATTTTTTTTCGCGGTTTGACGATAAGTACGAATCCTTGTTTCGGGACTTACCTGAAACAGAGAGTGATAAGGTGCTGATTAGTTAAGCGTATGTGGAGCTTTGGGGAGTATGAGGGTTTTAGGTATAGGAGTGTGAGGGGTGGGAGTCATGGGGAATCGAGACGAAGTGAAAGTAAATTGAGATAAATTTTTCGGCTGAGCGGGTTATCAGTTCTAGTCTGTCACGCTGATAACCGTGTAAAAAGTTCGGGAGAGTAGAAGGTGGAACGCGTGCGAGCGACCCCTTTTTCGTATCACATATGTAATGTAGACCGGGGTCGACATGTGTGTTCTATTCTGTACTTTTAGTCGGGGACTATTGTTGGCCCCTGGGATACCCTTATGTTCAGTATTGTCAGGGGACTTTGCGTACAGTGATAATTTTTTCTGATGCGCATACGACTCCTCGGTACAGTCAATGCAAGGTTTTTTAAATACTTATCACGCGTGGCCGTGGTGAAGGAGTGAACTTTTTTTTAGTTTTACCAGCTTTGAATGTAGCACAAATATAACGGGTGTTTTTTATAAGAATATTCTTGGGCGATAATGAACTTATTGTACACCAGGTACAGTCAGCGTGGATAAATGCAAAATTCTTTCGAGCTTTTTTTTCTACACCGTATCTAACATATCCTGAAGCGATCAGTACTGCGTAAGTCATAAGCATTGTAAATCAACGGAATTGATATTAACGTTGTTTTTCTTGTGTTGGCAGTTTTGCAGGATCCTTACAGTTCCAGCAAGGCTCTCCGACAAGGATTTGAAGCTTCGCAGTCGCGTCTCATTAGCTTCGCCATTGTTCAATGCTCAGACACTTGGAGATAAATGCCAAGGTAACCGTACAAATGCGCGTATTACGGCACGGTCATAATTAATAAGTAAACGCCAGTATAGAGACGTCGCGACGCGAGCGTCCATACGAAGGCGACAGAGAGAAGCGTGAAAATGACTTCAAGGCTCAATCGCGAAATCCTGGAGTACCTATTAGATGGGATAATAAAGAAAAAAATATAAAAAATATAATTTTAAATTATGCAAAACCCAAAAAAAATAATTCGCCCAAACAGTCAGCCCTGGACCGATACGAATATTATAATATTTAAGGGCTGGGCATTTACGGTCAAGAATTCAGGGATTAAATTTGCATAGGTTTCTCTATACGGTCCCCGGGGTAAATATGTTTACGAAAAAAAAAAATGACCATTTTGGGACTCATCAAAACCGTATATGAATGCACTGTACGAGTGACGTAATATTTCCATTGAGACCAATAGTCTCATTGCTTATGTATCAGGTCTTTATATGACTAGATACGTGTACACGGAAGTTAGCCAATGGCCACAAGGAATTCGCATGCTAATCAACATTGCAATATTGAATGATGATTGATCATTTTTAACCGGTCCCATATCCGACACGCCCCGGGGACTTTTAATCGGCGATGCTTAGGGATTATCTCACTACAAAAGCAACAAACACTAAGCACTACTACTATCGCCACTCCTACTAGAAGAAACTACTAATAAAGTCTCCTATTTTCAGTCCCATCAGGCCCACCTTGACCGAGACCGATGCGCAAATTATAGTTTGGGTGGACCGATCAGATGCACCGGCAAAAAATGGTGGACGAAATAAAATTTGAAAAATGCCATAACGGTAAAAAAAATCTTCACGCCACTGCAGCACGAGATATACGTAATGCGGTATAGATAAACAAAAAAAAATTGGCGAAAGTTCAAGAACAAGTATTAATCTTCATTAGTGGACATTATCGGTACGGTGTTGAATGTTAAAAAAAATAATGTAGAAACTCCGTGTCCCTGCATCACGAAAATGGGATGATGATCAATAGCGGTGATCAATATTTCAGAGTGTAGAAAGTCTTCTGGTACGAGAAGATCGCGATTGGCGCCTTAACGGGTACAGCACGTTTAAAAGGTCGAAAAACGTATATACACGAGCGAGTACATTAATGTACAGACTATCCATAAATATATGTAGCTCCACGTATGTTTCTCGTGTCAATCCGGAAAAGTCATTATTTTTCTCGCAAAACGCATCGCTCACGTGTCTGGTGTCTCATTAGCCCTGAAACCGGAGAATTCCCGGCAGTCACGCCGGGTTCGACCCAGTTTCTTACTGGTGCAGTAGAAAAATGGAGGATTCCTTTGACATAGACCGACTAGACTACAATTGTATATACACAAGTGTGTATATATACATGCAGATATAAAATAGCAAGGCAAGTATTATTAAAATAAAATTAATAAATAACCGATAGAACTAGCTAAAGGGTGGGGAGGGGGTTATAAAAAAAATAGTAGTAATAACAAGAAACGTGTCTCAGGATGGTTAAGTATTGAGGTCTGTTTCTATCCTGAAACTCCGGGTCTAAGGTCGCCGAGGACCAGGGGGTTTAGGGAGAGGGGGATTTGGTTTATCGGGCAATTACCAGGGGGGAAAAGAAGAGAAAGGAGGAAGAGAATATAAGAGGAAGAAAAAAAAAGGGCGGAAAAAGGGACAACAAAGGTAGGTTGCACCTAGTCCCGGTGGCATCTGTCACGGGAGGATAAAACAGCTGGGTCTTATATAGGGCCCAGAAGAAGTGACTGTATAGGAGCGACGAGACCTGAGTGCTGAAGTTGTTGAGTGGCAGCAGTGCAAAGTGCTTAAGAAGATGGCGTTGGGTATAGGTAGGTAGGTAGGTAGCTAGGTTGGTTGGTTGGTAGGTAGGTAGGTAGGTAGGTAGGTGGGATATACTTCTGAAAGTGCAGAAGAAGATGGAGAAGGTTGGAAGGAGACGAAGGAGACGATGGCGGAGGTGAAGGGTCCGGCATGGAGGAACGGGGCGATAAAGGCACGGAAAAGGAACCGGCAACGTTGCTGGGTCGATAGAAGAGTGGACCTGCTAAGTGCGGCAACGTCGCGACGCGTCTGCTTTAATCCAGGGGTTCTCAATTGGACGTCGAGCATCGTTACGCCAAGTGTAACCACCACTTTATATATATATATATATATAAAGTTTCAAAGCAGATACAACTATAATAATAACAACATGGTTCACGAGGTCAACATTATCTAATGTTGACCCCTTAGCGTTACGGCTATTGAAACTATTCTATCATCGTTTTTAATTACACCCCTATAGTAGTGTTAAGGGTAGTTTTTGTATCATTTTAAAAAATTCTTTCTCTTTCTTTTTACGTTGTTAAAAAATACACAGGGTTGTATGAGTATGCATATTGTATTACGTCGATTGACCTTTGACATTCTTAACCCCGTAGTATAACTTGCAGGGATAGATTTTGGAGTTTGGGGTAAAAACGATAAAAGAAAAAAATTTATTTACGTTTGCTCCCGTTTAAGACGTTCGCAACAGCGTCGACTGGAAGTTTGAAAATGGCGTTTATACGCTTTTCTTAATTTTTACATGTTTTTGCACCGTTTCTTCGCCTCCTCTAATACGTCACAGCCAGGAGAAGTCAGGAGCGAAGTTGAAAGCAGAGAATCTCGCCCGGGGAGTCAAGGCGACGCTTTTTATCAGGCAACCCAAGATATCGTGTGACGGCTTTTTACCCACCCTAAACTTACCAACCCCCGAGCGCATTTACGCCTCCCTCATCCCTCAACAGCAGCCTCACCACTACCAAGCCACGATATATACCGTATCTCGCTAAGTACGTCATCCCAAGATCGGCTAAGTTCACGGCGATATCCAAACTCAGGATCCTGGATCCAAAAGCAACGTAAACTTTCAGGGCGGATACTTAAATCTTAAAAAATTACGCTGCACGTCAATAAAATTTATATCAAAATTACGCAATCGCGCACCAGTGCGACGATTGATCTTCGGTACGAGTCAGCAATCCCATGAAGAATAATCGAACCTATCCAATACAGAATCCGACGAACTTTCAACCATCGTGAATCAAGTACCAACTCGACTCTCGACACTGAACAGATTGCTTATTTGGAGAAGAAGCAGTGCTACCAACGAGAGAGTAGTTTTTACATTTTTTACCGAAAAAAAAAGGGGAACAGCAGTCGCTGGACCGTATAGAAACTGTTGGACTACATTTTAACCACGAGCTTATAGTCGATGGACTGGCGACGATATAGAATTTTTATAAAACCAATTGGAAACATCGAGTGGAGAAAATATGGCGAATCCTGAAATAAAATATCACGCAATGTTATCCATTCATGACTGGTAGTATATATAGGTATACCGATCAATAACAACCACTCTCATCAGCGTTTTTAACCAGAACGAGAACGATCCATCTTATCCACGCCCTACGAAGAAAATTAGGTTTCCCAGTCGTTCCCTGCCTTATAACGACGACGGACCGTTAACGCGAACGTATTTATTATACGATTAAAATTAAAGGCGGTTTTTCATTGCGTAAGACAAACCCGAGCGTCAGATACGTATCTAAACGCGAATAAAAATATTTACCTTCTTATCTGTACGAAATCTACAAATATTAGACGTTACACCTACCTATACTGTTATCTATAGTCCCTTGAGGTATATATCGCGTAAGGGTGCGATAGCAATTAAACTCCTTTTACGACGCGCCACGACGAAAGCATCGCGACGCTTTATGGGACTTTTATACGCCTGGCAAAGGAAATAGCACGGAGTCAGCCTGTTTCCATGATACGGAATAGAATCCGGGTTAAAGCGTCCTACGAGCTTGTGGGTATAGATATAGGTTGGTACCCATTGCCATAGTGCCAACGCAGTGAGTATAGTTAAAAAAAAGAAATCTAGTGCAAAAATTGCAACGATGCATTTTCCGATTCTCATAAAAATCGCTGGTACAAGAACGCGCCATTACGTCCGCTCGAGCAGCGGGGTATACCCATATCGTATTTGCTTGTTGGAAAATCAACCTACATACGCACCATAATCTTGTACGTAAATAACCTCTTCGAAAGTGCATTAAAGAAAGAAAGAAAAAAAAACGAGGCCTGGTACGATTTCGATCAGCGAGAACCAGCAGGAGGTCCACAGTGGTATCTTCCGCTGGTTAAGAACATGCGAGACACGCGTCAACCTCCATTTTTTTGTTTCATTCCCTCCACCTCCCCTGTCCCAACCAACATGCCGAGACTCACCCGTATACTTCTTTTTCCATAGACACTTTTTTTTCCTCCGACGTCGCACGAGCTTCTTCTCGGCGGGAGGCAGTCGAGATCCACATTATATTAATAGCGATAGATTGGCGTCGACCTCCGAGAATAGAGCGTCGACGAGGTCGACGCCGTGGTGGAGCGGAGGTGAGTTTAGACGCCGCGTGTGTAGCAGAGCTTGGGGTCACGTGACGACCTACCAAAAGTTGGCCCGAAATTCATTAACGTAGTTTGCAATTCTCACGGAACAGTTCAGTCGTGTGTATTTCACTTGGGTATATTAACCGGTCGGTAAAGTAGATTGCCGTCGGATTTAACAGTCTAGTTCCAAACATAGGACTACGCGAAGAAACTTCCCGGATGAAAATCAATTGGGTATTAAGTACCTGAGGGTATATATACCTGATCAGGTATCGGATGTAAGAAAAAGTCTGTTAAGCAGTTACCCGACTTGTAGGACAGTTTTTTGTCCTGAAAGGGAACGAAAGTAGCTGTGGTTACCGACCGAGTAAGAGGCGACGAAATGTCAACGCCTAGAAGGCCGTGGACGTGACCACGTGTTTGGCATATTTAGATACAGTATTATGGATAAGTGCGGGGCGACATACCAGAGAGATCAAACAGACATAGGAAGGACATTGGAACAAAGGAATGTTAACGTATGTTAATTGAAGAATCAGTGTGGGTGAGGCGAACACCTGTCCGGTATCAAGTTTCGTAAGTGAGGTTAGGTTGGGTTTGTGGATGGAAAGTTTAGACGAAGTCTCAAAGAAGCTGGCAGTGAGTGGAAACGTAACGGACAGCTAGTGGAGGAAATATTTCTTCTTGTTTAGTTGGAAGAAGGTGGCGGTGTAACGTGACCGAGGTACCTGGGGAAATCGTGAAGGTTATAGATGGTGGAAATACGAGAGGTCAGGTTAGGGAAATTTTGCACAATGGCGACCGGCCACGGGGTAGTTAAGTTTGGTTGTACTCCTTGGAGAGTTTTGCCAAAGGGACGAAGGCTTTTGGAGATCAGTGTACAGAGGCAAAGAGTTTTTTGAGGGGTGAGTTTTGATAAGGGTTTGATTCTTTTTTTTTCTTCTTAGAGGGTAGAAGTTGGAAGACGTTAAAATGAAATGTATTCGGTCAGCTGTGTAATCGGAGATAACTTCAAGCGCTGTGTGTTTCCCTATTGTATTTTTAATTAATTTTAATTTCAAGTGGCATGGATTAAATGGGGAAACGTCTACGAGGTTATTTTGAATTGAATAAAAGTAAATCTGTATAATAACGAATTAATAATGTTGGAATAATTAATTAATTCATTCATTCTTGCAATCGAGTCAAATACGTGCTCCAACTGGATATACCATACTACACGATGATAATTCTCTACTGCAGCAGCTCTTATGGCGTAATAGAATTTTTAAAGATTCTTTCTTACCCTTTTAAATAAACAACCCTGCACTTGCAAACCGACAGATTTATACCTCGTGCTTGAGAGACGCCACGTGTCTCGAAGGTTAGCATAGCCTAATGAATGCACGTAGCGCTAACGTGTTCCTGTTCTGGTTAGATGCAGCTCTCGGATGCTGAGCAAAGTGTGGAATGGACCAAAAAAAAAGAAATCGTGAAATGACTCGATCTTTCACGGATAATAAATAAAAAAGGATATTGACAGATCGAAACCGCATTAAAGGAGACAAAGTGACTGGTAGAAAAATTAACCAAGTCCCGATCGAAAGTCACGATAAAACAATGATCGGACGACGTGGATCGGAAATAATGCAGAAACACAATGACAAAGATTTACGACAAAAGAATCGACCGTTGCACTTGCAAAACTCGATTATAATTGGCAGAGACGTAAAATCGAATTGCGAAAACAAATATTCGCCGAGGCGTAACGAGATGAAAAAATCCTTTGTGCATTTGGCAACAGACATCAAAGAACCCGGCCGAACTACTATGAAGGTAACGTCACCAATACGTTTTGAAAATTGATGATACCTACGAACCGTGCATTATAACAAACTGTCGCGGCAATGAGAACTCACCTAGTCTCCATAGCGTGCACAGTAGGGAATCCGTAACAAAGCGCGTTACTGCAGCTGGATTCAAATCCAAAAATTGGACGGTATCCAGGAGTGTCGTTGGACCGTTCCGGTCCTTGGATATAATGATAATGGTGATAATGATGATAATAACGGTGATAATGTCCCGTGTTAGCCGCAGCAACCTGGACCCGACGAATCCCTGGATTCGGTCCTTGCCACCAGAGCACATACGGTATCGCGAGCGCAGGCTGCTTTAACACGGCTGGTAGTAAACCTTGCAGAAGGTGTCGTGCCTCACGATTCCAATCAAGCCAATCACGAAGGTCACGGGGTAACATGTCACGGTAACATCACGGCGATAACTTCAGCTCTTACTTGCCGTCTCAGCCCACCTTTTAGGTAGCCTAGAACTACCAGCCAGTATAAAGGCCGTGGTAGCCCACAGCCTCCCGGTTGGCGTTTTCAGACGTCAGGACGACGACACTCCTTTATTCGGGTTCAGTTACAGAGTTCACTGGCTCGTTACCCTTTCCCCTTCCATTTCACGGTTTACCTCTTTTACCTTTTTTTTTAACAGCGTTACCTTATCCCTCCCACCACGTGAGCTTTTTTTATGTATTTTTTTTGTTAGACGATTTCGTCCATCGCGACCGCGACACTATTTTTATAATATTATTTACATGTAAACGCTCCGAGATTTACGTTGCCGTTCACAGAAAGGCAGACCGAGAGACGCGTGCGAATCGCGCGCGACTGTCGCTACGAGTGCGGATACCTTGAGGACTAGGTGCAGAGAGATCGTCGTGCGAGCGACGCTCCCGCACCGTGGACGTACGCGACGACGACGACGACCGCACACAGGGACACACGCACACCGCGCCCGACGGCGCGCCACGATTTTCAAACGACGGCGAGTCCGCGCGTCGCGACGACGCGCTTACTTCAGGAGCGGATCAACCTTCGAGAGCACCCGGGACTATGGCGCTGCTATCGATTTATATTTTCGCCTTTCGCTCGTTTAACAGCGAAACGATGCTAATGGCGACAGTTTTTTTTCCCCCTAAAGGCTAATCCACATACTTCAATTAACAACTGCATGACAGAGCGACGATGATCACTGTTCGATAAGCTGGAAATTTCACTACGACTCTCCGGCAGTAAACAAGGGTGAAAGGGTGCGAGTCACGAGAGTGTACATCCCTATAACCTGTCCACTTAGCCACAGGTGAAACTGTTTACACGTAGCGACATCAAACGGAATTCCACGTCTATCCAAATCCAGGATGATCCCGCGGTGCATAATGCAATCCCGCGTACCCACACAAAGGCATTTCTCCCACCCAATGAAAGTCCTCGTAAAAAAATTACAGGGGTGCATTACATAGTCAACGAAATTGCAGTTTCATGTGTATTCCACACGAGTGCATGTACAATTATGCACAAGTAGCAGTGACTAATTGGTAAGTAAGATCGTCCTGATCGATAAAGCTCCATAGTACTGATCAGATCGATCAGTCCCCTTTCCTTGGGACTGTAACAGGGACCGACATTGCAATTACCAATTATCTTGAGTGAAATGACCACAAAGACACTGTACTTAGATTTGTCTCGTTTCTACGTTAATCTCGCACTCTAGGTCCATCCCTTAAGAGGCATTTCCATGAAAAAAAAAATTTCGTCCTCTATAATTCGCGGCGCTCCAAAAAGAAAAAAAAATATATCACGCGTCTACCCCCACTCAAAATTCATCATCATAATAAATATCCAGGGCGTACGTGTAAATGCGGTAATAGGGTATTCTCTGTATATTCGCAGCTGCAACTTCTATCGCTTGTTACCAGCCTGCAATTGTAATAACAACTGCACGACGCAGCGACGACCTACGTCGATTAGATAATTTAGAGATGATCGAGTTCGTACTGGGAAACATTTCCATGTGCAACGTCGAGTGCAACCTCGGAGCCGGTGCAAGTGCATCGTACGCGTGCACTGATTGGAAATGAGCGGGGGAGGTGAGAGACGGATGTGCAGAATCGCAGCGGCTCTCGAGTGCATTATAATGCAACGCGGCTCAGTCCGTGCGAATAGTCCAGCACCCCTTTGTCGTAGAGGTAAATACAGCTGTGGAGCTTTCAATTAAAATGGGTATCGATTTGATTAATCGGCGCGACATCGTTTATTCATCGTGTTTCGTTTTGATGGGAACGCGGCCCTAGGCGTTTATTGATTGGCGAGCGATACATTAAACGTAAGTAAGCGGCGAGAAAGGAGCCAGTTAAGGGAGGGTGCGTAAGGTGAAAAAAATGAATAAATAGAAGAATAAGGGTGGAAGGTAGGGTGATAGGAATAAATAGAAATGAAAGGAAATGACGAAATGGGCAACAGGAAAAAACGGCCCTTTGTACCTTTGGGCCAATTTTATAAAGGGATATATATATATAAACTGCGAAGAATGTACCTTTTCGAATACGTTTTGAAATACAAGCTACTCTTTATCCCATATGAGGTTTGGGTTGGAAAAAAAAAAGAGATTTCAATGAGTACCTTTCACCGAAACAAACATTACCCAATCAATGCCATTACGATTGGACTCAATCCTGTCGCAGAGACCCACATTATAAATAGACTTGATCGACTGACGCGGAAATGAAAATGTATTTATACCTGTACGCATTTGAATTTCGCGCCATTTTCGTGCGCTGTTATAATTCCCACCTAACGCCTAAAGAGCCCGGCGTAATTTCTGGCTCATTGGGATAACGATGGACGAAATATTATTTGACTATTTGCTAATAAATTTTTCGTTACAATCGATAGAGAAGAGGATTTATTGAAAATTGACAGGTGTGTTTGCGACGCGAATTACAGTGGCCTAATTAATGAGCTATGCAATTCGTAATGAGAGCAAAGGCAAGATGAGCATCGCGACAAAGAATATAAGCGAAAGGGGAAATTTTTTTATCTAGGGGATGGATACGGCCCTGGGCGTCGGCACAGCCCCACGGTGCTCTCTCCGGGGCGTCGCGACGCCCTACGTCCGCCATTGGTTCCCAGTCTCGCATGCGCTTACTTCGCATCCCCTATTGATCCGCATTCTTCGCCTACCCAACCCACCCTCGTATCAACCCCATACCAACCCAACCCCCTCCCCTGCCCCCACCCTACATCGCCCCAACTCCTACTATAGGTAGAATACTTGAACGCAAGATCCCCCAAGATACGAGACCTTTACATTGGCTACTATGTTTCTCTTGATACCGCATGCTGCAACTGCAACTGCAACTGTTAAGCCCTGCTTTATAGTTTCTCTACCGATTTCTGAAATCGCGAGAGAAATTGTCTTCCAACAGGAATTCGCACTTCTTAACGGAAAACGAAGTAGGTGCAGCGAGGGTGATAAAGGATGGAACGAAACATTTTTTTAATAAGAAAATTCAGTATAAATCAATTCCGCGTCAGGATCAAAGATACGTTAAAGAGTTGTCACGGGATATATCGTGGATCGAATAACAACTGGATCGTAATTAATTCGTCGTAAGACGAAACCTTGTTTAATTATTCCAGTCAAATTCGAGACGAGATCTTAATACGAGAGTCACTGGAAACGAGATACTAATTACCAGGTAATTAAAAGTGTGACCGTTACCTAAAGATAGGTTGGCTAAATCGAATTACACTGATTAGAATAATCTTAGGATAAACTGACCATTTTTTCACTGAGATCTCTGTACGTTATTTTTTTTTTAACACACAAGAGAAAAGATGCCTGAGGCATTTGATTTTCTATTTTTTTTGGTTCCAGAATTTCGGGAGCCGCAAAATATTGCTCGTCGGGGATGGTTATTGTCTGCCTCTCTCTCTGTCTCTCTCCCTCTCTCTCTCTTCTTGTCTGTTTCACCTCTCTCCCTCTCTCCGTTTCACTCTCTCCCTCGCTTGCAGAATCTCACAACTTTTTTCATGTAAATCACCCAAAATCGATGTCGCCTCGTCCAACTGCTGAAATTCCCGCAGGCTCGGGTAACGATGAAAGATTTATGAAGAGGAGGAAAAATGCGCGTGAGAATTATTTCGCTCATAGTAACAAAGGCCGTGACGAGCTTTGTTTTATTTAGGTTTTTTTCCATAATTTTTTTCTCTCCCATAGTTCGATATTTGCCTTAAAAACAAAATTCATCCAGCTCGTTCAGCAGCCATTAAAACACTCGTCACACGCTGTACCGTGTTAAATAAAACAATGACAACAATTCTCAGGAAACGTTATTAAGGGTGACAGTGAAGAAAATTTTTCCTACAGTCAATGGCACCCCATCATCCTATTTCTGTTAGGGGTGAACACGATCTTATGGGTTCGCGCTAATTTTACATCGAAAGTCTCCGTTGAGACTTGAAAAAGGAGGCTAGACACATCGTATAAACATAATCTGAACGTTTAACGCGAGAGGCCATATAACAAAAAAAGCCTAAGGCATTTAAAGCGTATCTTTTCGTTAAGAATTTTTCCGAATTTTTAAGCACAATTGACAGGGTAAAGTTAAAAAAAAAATATTTTTCCGTAGACAGATTTTTGTATGGCATTTACAAAAGAGGGAGAGGATGGGATAGGGATGAAAAGAGAATAAAGGGAGAAGGGACAGAACGCTGATCATTTCATCCCACAATAAAGAGCGGCCGCGTGGCGTGGCGAGAGCGGGTGAAAAAGTTTTGCGTCGCGACGCCCTACGTCGTCCGAAAACTTTTCAAAAGGACTCTATTAAAACTCATCCGTATGATATCGTCCTCGTCACGAAGTGTCCGCAGGACTTTCGTCCATGTCCTTGCCCGTCACCCTGTGCATATATATATATATATATATTTATATACACATAAAAGTATAAAAGTGAACTAAGGGTTGGTCTCTATGGACGATCATTTTTTTTATCCACCCCCGTCTACCCCGCGCCATCGCATCTTCACGATCCTCGGGAGCCCGGCTGCTACCTTCAGACCTCCCTTTCTTCCCAATTCCACCCCCGCCCCCTATCTTTATTTCTTTCACTTTTCGCAAAACTTTGGAAATGCTCCATTCGGCAAACCCGAATGAATGCGGGGCTTTGAGTGGCTGGAGGCTTACACCCTCTCCAATGCCAAAGCAAGGGTTTCACGTTGGCTGAGAGGGTGAAAGACGTGGGCAGGGGGTAGGGGAAAAGCGGAAGGGTGAATTGTACAACATAAATGGCGTACTTCAACTCTCCCTCGGTCGAGGCATTGTTTTGTAATTTTTTTCTTCCCTTCCCGATCGAAACCAACCCCTAACTCTCCTCCCACCCTCCACCTCAAACCCAACCCATAAAAGCCACCGAGTCATTTTTCAAAGTGACGAATCGTTCGGGTCCACCAGCCTCGTTTTGATGACCTCCATGTACAACTACCCCCTGCACCACTCCACCCCAAATGCACTTATACCCAACCATACCTGCAATCGGTAAGACACATGTAATAAGTACATACAGAGTAGGTCAAGTTAAAGCTGCGTTCAAATTTTCCAAGCAACCTCGACTATCCTCGGGGTATAGGAAGAACCAAAAATGAAGTGTACGAAAAACTAGCTAAAATTTGGTTTCAGAATTAAAAAAAGAAGAAAGCAACGTCAAATTGACTCTGCAGGAAATAGCAAAAAAAGAGAACTGAGCAATTTCGTTCATTAATATAAATGGTGGGTTATAGAGGGTCCTGCTGTGCTCCACGGTGCCTACGGTACAGAGTCAACCCCTGCGGAGAGTATAGGGTGGCGAACACCCCATATACGTAGCATAGGGTGACGGCCTTTGCTCGCTGTGTTTTACCATTGATTGCGTATCATACGTGACGCGTGCGTAGATAATGTACGCACCGTACTGGAACAGAATATAGGAACAGTAGGAATAGGAACGCGTGTGTCTAGGCAGTGGCTGAATACACGAAGTCATTCGCATATGCATCCAGCTGCTTCAGCAGCCACGTGGTACTTTCGGCCCTTATATTTTTTTTCCAAAACTTCCAACCCTCCCAGCCAACCCCTTTGGTGATAAATTTTTTCGAAAAATAAAAAAACAACCCCCAGTCGCTCAAAGACTCGTCATTAGTATTCGAGTAACGCTCCAAAAGATTCGCACTAAAATTTGACCTACGCGAAGTTGGCAACGATTGCGATTGAATTTACAATCGCTGTGCCTTAAAAAAAAACAAAATGGCGGATGCGCCACGTATTCGAATATTCTCGACCGCAGTCTCGGAATTTCATAAAATTCGCGTCCACGATACTCGTCAACGATGACATTTTCGCGTGCTAATTTAGCGCGCCGAAGCGTACGAATAAAACAAGAGCGACGGGTTACGCCGCCATGACAGTTCGCCGTGATACAGGCGAGCTAAAGGATTTCCTATCTTAGCGAAGAACTTTTCAAGAAGAGATTTCTTATCAAAATGCAAATCCTCGACTGCCACCGTCGAGGGCTCCTTCGTATTCTTGCGCCGCCACCTCCCTGTCTAACACCTGACCTAACCTATACCGGGCAAACCTAACCTAACCTCTCGCCGAACGAACAAGAACGACTCTACCTCTCCCCCGTCTTCTGACCAGACGAAGCCGAGGTTAAGCTTCCGATTTCCGGTACGTTCTGATATTCTCCCTTGGAAATCATCCCTCGACTCGAGATCCCGAGATAACACGGAAATCTTATTCAATAGAAGCGTAACCTATTCTCGACTCGACTATTATTCCTCGTACAAAATAACGACGTGAGGCGGAATCCTGTCAAATTTATTGACGTAGCCGTGGATTACTTTTTTCCCTTCATTTTATCGCTTTCAATAGCGACAACAAATTTCGGCTGAGCGACCGAAATTCTTTTGGTCTGATACGCACAGGCAGCTACCACTACTGTCAACTGAACAGGGGAGGGTGTTGACGTTGCATATTGCTTTCCAATGCAATTCGTGCGCGAATTGTCGTGCGAGGGGCTTAATGCGGTTATCACAGCTAGCGGGGAGCCATTTACAATTTAGATTGGTACGGAGGGGGGAGGTATATATCCATTGTCTATCGACGCGTCTTGCGCATCGGGAAAGGGGGCGGGGACGGGGGATGATTATGAGAAAGAGGAAGAGTAAAGAGGGACGAAGAAGAAGGGGCGGGGGGAGAAAGAAGAACTCGCACCCCTCGTCAGCTGGAATACTTTCATTTTGTATATTCAGCAATTTCACCCTGACGTCTCGCTCTCTCTCCCTCTCTCTTTGTCTCTCTTTCTTTCTCTCTTTGTCTCTCTTTCTCTTCGCAATAGTTTTTAACATCCCCGAAGGCCTAGTTTCCTACTTGGTCGCATACACTGCACGCCTGTCCGCCATTCTTCGTTGCAACCGTATGCGCTATCTGGCGCCCTGCACTACCCCCGGCGGCGTGGGATATATATATATATACACACCCCTGCTGCCTCATCCATGCAGTCGCCCCGATCTACCGATATTACGGCAATGAGGATGTAATGGGACGGGGGAGGGGGAGGTTAAGCTAAAGCCTCGTACACACTGAATCTTGAATGATACATCGAATGTTGAACTCTTATTTGTAGGCCCTCGAGGGGATGATTCTTTTTTCGAGGACATTGGAAATTCTTTGTTCCGGGTCAAACAGAAGTTTCGTTACTCGTGGCGAGAGTTTGAATAAAATGCACTTTGAACGGTTGCGATGATATATGAGATTGTTTAAAAGTTACAGGATCGTTAAAAAGCTGCGGATACGGAACACCCGTTTGGAGAAAGGGTTATATATCTACTATGCCAGAATTTGGGTCACCGGTACGTCTGTCCTTGTCTGGCGCGTGTTAAATGCCCATAGGTCCGTCTCACTCGCACTCGCGGTAGATATAGAAAACGCGAAAAACCTAAAAGCCTCAGACATTCCGCGAATTCGCATTGGCAATTATCCAATTGGACGTCGAAAAACTTTTCTCTTCCTTTGCCAGAATTATCAAATTAGCGAAGGATACGATGTGTGATAATTTAAAAACTAAATAAATAAATAAATGATCCCTCGATAATTCAATGTCCCCGTCATACGTACCCCTATAGTCACGGCTACTGTACGATCGATTCGTCTTCGATATCCATATCGAATGTTACCCATACGAGTCTCTATGGTTTCTTCGCGGTGCACCGGTAATAACGAGGGTGAAATAGTTTTGATGCACTGCGGGATGCAAGTGCGGAACGTTAATTCGAGAGGTTCATTCTGCGTCGTCAAGTTTCTCTCGCGTGTGCACGTTCCCTAAAGGCGAGTTCGCGTGAGCCAGTTTTCCACAGTGTTAGGTTGAATAAGAGAGAGAGAGAGAGAGAGAAAGAGAGAAAGAGATAGAAAGCGAGTAACGCTACCGGAGGGTTGTTATAATGTGGATGGGGCGCGGATAACGCTAGGGAGAAAGGTTAGGGTAGGTGCGCACACCTATATATATACATATACAGCCAAAAGCTAAAGAGTGGTAATAGCCACCGTCAATGCTAGAACATGAAGCACGTGACTACTGCATTTGTGAAAATACACAAACGTCGATCGATACGCACGTGCCGGACAAGAGCGTGACATACTTTTTCTTTAAATTCCACGTTTTCGCAAAAATTACGCCAACTCCTCTCCCACGTTGTCGTACGATCCTTAACGCGAGAAATCCACACGAGTCGTGGCCTTTACGAATCTCGTGAAAAATCGCCTAAAGCTTCCGGTAGCGTTGTCGAGCACGCCAAAGATAAAGTCGGCCATTTCTTTTTAGCAGAGTGAAACAAGAAAGGATAAACGGCGGATATATGGATCCTAAATGACACTGAGTCCATATAAATATCACTGATGTGTATATATATATTTTTTTTTGGCTGATTCTGAAAATATAATATTTCACTAATGGGAATTCGCTCTAAGGTATTTATACGCCTACGTCCAATGGCCAGACCGACTGTCTCTCTACTCCGGATAGTCGTGAAGTTGTACGTGTAATAGAGGCTTAAAATAGAGAGTTTCTCGCGAGTCTCTCCCGTGCGGAACAAATGACAGATTTGAAGTGTAAATGTACCAGGTGAAGTGGTGTCGTTTACGTTACCGGCAGGCAGACAGGCACTCGCGCGTAAAGGCCAACCGTCTGTCTGAGCGTCTGTCAGCGAATCGTCTTGACTTTTAATACGGCGACACTTGCCAGGAAGTTTTTTTTTCACTGGTTTCACAATGAATTCAGGTCGTAAGATCGATATAATGACTGTGACGTCTCTTGCGTGTTGCCTATTGGGAAATGGATAGGAGGCGAAGTAGCAGTCGGTCTGACGTGAAAATTAAAATGACGGGCGAAAGTAGCTTAAGGATATTCGTCGTTTACAAAAGCTACACGAGGTACATCCTGTGGCATCCCTTACGTTAAAATCTACACAGATTCATAATGGGATTATTCAACAGCACGTAAAGAGTTTCCACAATGTAATCGGATTTTGCGTAATATATTCGTCGTCTGCCTTCGGTAACCCTTTACGCCTAGGTAAGGGCAGAGACAAGATTTTCCGCCGCGCGACTGACGTAACCACTCGCGAAATTCGTCGAGAATTTGCAATAGGTACGTTTCGCACGTAAGTCTGTTTGCCGTTAACAAGCAAAAGTCCGTTAGTACATCAAAGACACGAGGTTACGGAGTTAAGTTTTCGAAATGTCGAAGGCGTTTGAGAGATTCTCAAATGTTCCAGGTTCGAATCCAGGTCAGGGCATTTTTTTTTTCTCTAAAACCACATAATTACTCTCAAATCCAATATCACTAAACGCAATTCAATCTTTCGCGACAGAATCAAACCGATGTTTCGATATTATTATTTATCCCTGCATTCTCTGTCCAACTTGTCAGACACCGGTGTGCCTGCGGTCGGGTTCGCTCTGCCCCTACGGGTAGGTAACGCGCTATTGAGAGAGGGTAACGAAAGGGTATTCAGCCTTGGAGCGAAAAAACGTAACGGTCATTCGCCTGCAAGGTGAAGAAAAGTTGGCCGTAGCCAGGCACTGACCGGAGCCAAGGAGACGCTCCGAGCGATCGTCGATTCCTGTCCAGCCGGACGCTCCCCAGGACCAGTCTCCTCCGCTTCACCGCCTCGTCCGCGTCGGCACGTCTCGGCCTCTACGCCTCTCCGGGCGTTCACGACTTTTGCTCCAGCGCCAGAGCCAGGATTCTCACCACCGTCCACAGCGATCCCATCCGTTTCGCATAGCCACGACCAAGAGCCTCTTAGACCGTCGAACAGCCAGCATCCAGCTGCCGGCGCAGAGTAGAATAGAAAAGACCATACCGTAGAAACCGGAAAATTAACCGTAGTATACTTGCAGCATCCCCGCTCGGTCCATTCTACGTTATTTAGAAGACTACCTTAAATAATCTTGAAAAAGCACTGCACTACCCGACAGGGAGTTAACGCACCTATAGATAGAGAAAAGCCATGCACCATATTATGAACGAAGCTTTAAACTGTTTTTCGCATCCAGCAACAGCCTCCAGTGATCTCTTCTCGTTTCCCTTTAAGCCTTTCTTCCCCGTCGCTCTTTCCCTCGTTCACTCTTTTTCCTTCTCGTCGCCCGCCCTGCGGATACACGTGTCATTACGTTGACGAGTGCATTATATTAATATTGCGAGAGCGTATAACGCACCCGGTGCATCCCGGTATGCATGCGTGCATCCGTAGCCGTATATGCATATACGCGACTAACTATATTTATGCACTTATGTCAGGCTTCGCCTATCATAGACTATCCAAATGCAACGCTGCTGCGAGCAGACTGGATAAAGTGCAGCGTTGCGTAACCAACATAGAGTTCCCGCGTAAAACTTCGTCACACACGTGTACACGTGGTTGCATACCCTTTAGTATAAGAACCACGTTATCGTTAACGTTTATACAAAAAAAAATAATTCGAAATTCTGTCACCGCTTTTACGCGATGCCGATTGTTCGTCGCTATCGTCGTTCGACGCGTGTGAATTTGTCGCTTGGTGCGCGTCCTCACGGCATGCAGTCAATTTGACGGATTGCAGTTACTTTATAAATGTAAAGATATGAAAAAATGTTTTTTGGAGCATTCACGAGATGCTGGTCCGACGCAATAGACATCCTGTGGACGAATAAAACTTGCATTAAGGGTGGAGCACCGTGTGGTCCCGATGCATCGTGATCCTAGGAGTGCAATAACCCTGTGTTGCAGTTGTAATAGGGGAGGCTTTTTCAAAGGTCCTGTACGTATAGCAACGCGTGCGAGTGATGCACCCGATGGGTGCCATGTGTGACGTTGGAACTCTTAGGATCGCATATGGCGTATATACGCAAGCTTTCTATTTCTATTGACGAGGTTTCGCGGGTACGACGAACCTCGAGCGTCGACGGACGTTTGAATTTTCGCCACGTGAATATTCGCCGTAAGGAAGATAGTCGTAGGTAGACGTATGAAAGAGCGACTGACTGAATCGTTCAGGTGACTAGCTGATCCGTGTCTGAATTTAACCTGGACAGGAGACTGACTGCAGCTCATAGAACTGGATGACTGTTGGTTTTATGGAATTTGGGTAAAAATCATTCTCATACGAGGCTTTCGTTTGGCAAAATGAAATTTTGACTTTTGGGGGGGCTCCTGGACATTGTCGCTCCTTGTGAGCCACACAGGGCGCGTGATCGCTCGTCGCATAATCTAAACGTCCCCGTTCACAATAATTTTAGGATTTAACGCACAGCTGAGACGCACATGGCTCGAAAAACACGTCAGATACACACACGTCACAGATACGCTGTATTAGCAGGGGTACCACGAGGCATGTCCCCCAGGGCGATGCCCCCAGCTTGGGACGCGTGCAACCCTCTCACGGCCCTTATGAACTCTCCATTCTCTTTCTCTCTCTCTCGCCCTTTCTATAACCACCATCGGTTCTTCCATGGAGAGACCCCTTCTAGACCAGACCCCATGCCATATAGAGTATTAATAATTTAATACCTTTAATTCTTTAAAGTCCCCCGTGCCCCTTCGTCCGCCCCCTAATGTTTCATCGATTGATAATTTATGCTGCACGGGATAAGCAAAAACTTAATTCCCCATGTGGGTACGTGGTATATAGTAGTAGATTTATATATATATGATGGGTTGGACCCCTTTTGGTCATATTGTTTAACCACGCGTCAAACCCCCTACCCCTAACCCCTTTTTATTAACCAATAAGATCGATATACTATCGACCTCTTGTCGATATATTGGATTGAGGGTTCAATGACATTTCATGAGATAGAGGGGGGATGGTGGTGTCTATTGGTGTCATCGACTGCTTATATATAGGGGGTGAGAATGATTTGGTTCGAAACAGGGACGGTTGATAACTGCAGGTGGTCTAGTTACTTTTTAGGGGAATACCCTATAAGAGAGGGTCGATAGTCGTGGGAGAACTAGGGATAGTCGATAACTGGTGGTGAGTATTGCTAAGTCGAGTTTTGGTGGCGCCATCCGGGGGCAAAGCTTCGAGTTATTTCGAATCGGTCATTGCTCCGTCGGTAATGATGCCAAAGCAAAATTTACGGAAGAGCGAACGAGAATTTTATTGAACCGCGCAGCGCGAATGAAAGTAAAAAAAATTCATTTTCATGGTTACGCCAGAAACCTCAATGGGGTATTAATGTAATTCATAAAGTTTATATCCGCACTTTATTATCCGAGAATAATGGAACTTCTTGTAATGTGCATGCAAATAATTTCCAACGTACTTGTTGTCTCGTCAATTCTATAGTAACAAATGAATTAGGGTCATTATTGAATTGTAAATGGATACCTCGAGTCATTTCCGCGATTGACGACAGAAAAAAGACGTGAAGAAATAATAAAGTGGTGATATATGCCTCTTAACGTAAATACCTCGTATATGGATTCGACGAAAATTCACGGTTTCATTGCTGGTGCAAACGTAATTCCACAATGCCTATTATCGCGACAGTAAAGGAGACTCGTTTCTTACCTGGAACAAAAAGCAGAGAAAAAACATAATTAACAAACGACCACGCCCAGTGCAATCTAGAAGACTATTATGGATTAAAAAAAGAAGAAGAACTAAAATTCAAAGCTATTTAAAGTCTTAAGACTTTATTATTATAAATATTGACAATGGCAATGGAGTACATTTACCATACGCTATCACGACAGTAATATACCTCTGAGAATATCGGTAGTCTGTTGGCAAAGAAAAGAAAAGGAAGGTAAGTTCCAAGAGCAAAATGGAACGAGAGAATGAAGAAACAGTATGAAAAGAGTCCCTGGTGAAAAAAAACTGTTGGAAAAAGTTAAAAAAAAAAAGAAAACCTGACGTTTCGCCTCTCGAGGATCCGTTCCAAAGACTTTTCCGTTCTTTCTTTTTTTTTCTTCATCCGTTATCAAGAATTTATTTTCACTTCTTTCCGCTCGTTTTTCTTTTCTCCTTCTTATCGATTCGAATTCGCAGCGCCAGCAGTCTCGTACGCTCCAGAAGTGCGTCAAGAGAAAGACTGTCACGCGTACTGTCGGTTCCTTTCTTTCATTTCGAAAAGAAGTCATCAATAACTTCTTCACGTAAATCTTCGAGTGTTTGATTAAAAGTTACATGACGTAATAATTGCGAGATGGCAAAATCGCGATATTCCGAAGAAAACACTCTGTGTATGGAGGTTGTCGCGTACCGCGACACTTTTGAAAAAGTCAAAAGCTTAATTAACAAAAAATAAATTTAAAAAAACCAAAAAATCAACTAAAGTTCCCCCAAGGGCATCAACGGCAATAGTCCCACTTGAAAAGTTAATGATTCTCATTAAAAGTAGCGGGCCGAAATAATTGCGCAAATGAACATAATGCGCGTCCTCGATATCATCCACCTCGTATGTCAATCACTTTTATTATTTAATTATCCGTCCGGCATATGCCGGTTTTATAATAAAACCTCAAAATACATAACAATATATATTTATTATAATAAATATAAAAATACCACATCCCCCTCGAATGCAACTTCCCTACTTCATTCTTATATATATCGCCAAGTGAAATATATATATATCCAATAACACATACGATTAACCATAAAAAAAAACAAGTGACTGCCATATAAATTATGCATAACAGTGATCGGGTTGAATATCTTCTCGAAAATTCCGAAAAACACGTGACTTCAATCAACCACAGGAACAGTGTATATATATAAAAAATGTATACACTGTACGTGTATACGTATATATATATATACACACACACACAAATAAATTTCTAAGATAAGATATACCCAAGGTATACAAGCATCGCTTTGAAATTCCAAGCAGAGATCGCTTGACATTTCCAGCCCGCGACCACCTCGTTACCTTTCACGAGAAGTTTACTTTATTACAGCCAAGAGGACGCGGACCAAAAGTCCGTGCACGAAACTTGCTGAAAAGACCCTGAAAACAAGTGCCGCCGCCGCTAACCGGAGAGAACGCATCCCGTTACGTTAACGGAATAAATACGCTGCGATTAAAGACCGCATCGTAATATAAAGACAGTAGTTCCGTGCCGCTCTCAAAATACCCTACACGTGTAGCAGTAGCGTTTGATCTGAGATCCTAGTGATTTTCCAAGTTAAAAAGTAACTAGGATCGATCCACCTTATAAAATTGCACAAAACTGCCACAAACGCAACGAACCCTGGTACCAATGGAGTATACGAAATCAAACGAAAAATATCGATACCCTAACTTTTCTTTTAATCATCTACTGCGATAATAAACGTCGTCAAGGTTGACCATAAGTTTAGTGACTATAAGTAAAATTAGATTGTCACTGACAGAGTTCGATTCAGTGCCGGTTGGTTATCTGCGCTGTCAAGTTGGCTTGGTTTCCTTGTCAGTAACTCGGAGACACGTTTGACAAGTTGTTAAGGTGGCAGCGACGATAGGACAAACACAGGATATAAACAACGTGCTTTAACTGACGATAAGAGAAACAATGCCACAGTCGCCTGTCTTTCGTGCGTAACACTGGCGTTATCCCCTTCGGTGTGATGCGAGAGTTTCAGGCTGCCAATCCGAGGAGCATTAAAGTCCCTAGAAACATATAATACTTGGTCGAAAAGCCATAAATGAAAGCTTTACGAAAAAAATATTATACGGTACAAGGTTTTGCAATGTTGTCTAGTGACTTTTTAAAGAAGTACAGACCAGTGATAAGTACCCATCGATAAAGTCCCTAGAAATTCTTCATTCTCCGGATAACTTTGTCTCAGTACTGTCACGTACGTACAGGGTCGCTCATCAGGAAGATTTGGTATTCCGCGTGTGATATCAAGCCATGCGTTATCGCGTGAATGCGATACTCACGTAAGTGAGACGGTTACCGAGTGTTGATGATTTCGCGAGGTACAGTCTATGGAGATACATCAAAAGTCATTGTGTTGATGGAATTGCACAATTATGAAAGCAAGGTTACCCGAGTGACTCAATGAAGCGCCTAATACTTGATCAATGATTCCATAGAGTCCTACACCTTTACAAAATGTCAAGCGCAACGCAATGAAGTCGCTACAAAGATGACAGTCATCCACTGACTGATGCACCAAACAAAAATTAAATAAAAAATTCCAAAAAAATATTCATTACCATTATACCAAAAATAATTTTTATTTTCTGAATAATTCTGAATAATGCGAATTTCACATAAATATCCCGGTGCATGATCATTGAATCATCATTCCCACAGGATGCAATATATACGTACATTTATGTATGTATGTGTATATATATATATCATCAGCCTTGATATTAGCATAGGAAATTATTAATCGTCTTTCACACGCATTGCCACGTCACTGACATATTATGCAACCGCCCACCGACATATATAGTGCATGTAATAGTCGCTGGTGTATGGGTCAGTCATTAATTAATGACTGACGTGTCAATAGTTACATTCGCTGCTCTAATCGGAGTGACATAATCGCACCGATTGGCTATGTTCCAGTGATTACCGGACGTGTCAATGGGATCGAATCCCAGGAATTCGAATTACATGGGAATTTTGATAGATGATCGATGGATTTTAATATATCCAAATAATGCCAACCGAATGGCAAAAAATGACTGCATTGCAACTACAATGAATTATGCACCGTACTGTTTCGCTAGTTACCTTATCGATACTTATCGACCAGTACACTATGTGTATCGTGTAGTCGATATTATGAATATAGTATAGTGCGTACGATTATCGTTATCGCGAAGCATTTCAAACAGCCTTTAGGTGTACGCTTATCCTTATATATATATATACACACACACACCTATGGTTTATTAATCCCCTAGGATTAACGAGCGACAAGATAGTGTCGCAAATTACTTGGACGACCAATTGACTGGAACGGATTTCAAAGTTAATAATCGTCGTTCGATTATCTAGGAGATATCGATTCAGTAATGAATCGTTATTAATATTACAACGAATTAAAAACGCTTTAATATATATATATATATATATATATATATGTATACTTTATGGATAACAGATGTTGACGTTCTAGCGAGTAATTGAATTTTGCTGAGAACTCGCCAGAAGGAAAATTACAAGCAAAATAAAGAACGCTTATTACGAATACGTGTTAGACGTAACTGAATCATCGAATCGGTAGTGAAACTGACGTGAGGGGTACTAAAGCGTAAGTTACCGATTTCTATAACATATTGACCTTTGACCTCACGCGATTACTACAGGTCCCTAACAAAGCTTGTATACAGTGAAAGTCCTCTCGGTCGGTTATTCGGCTTATTCAAACCGAAATTCATTAGGATGGGATGAAAGAATATTCGAAAGAAAAAAAAAACATACCACTTTGGTATTTTTCATGGGTTTCGCAATTAGACGTGAAGTGGAATAAAAAAGCGCTCTTGTCTGACCAGACACTTGGTGTCTACCACTTCGGCCAAATTCACAGGTATAGAGCAATGATATCTCCTGTATACCTATACCGCCTTACAGTAACAAGAGATTCCGTAACGCCATGACGTCATATCATAAACTTGTATCTCTGTATAAAAGTACAACTGACACACGCAATTCTCAAATTAAATGGCAGCAAAGCCCCGTTCACATGCGGTAACCGTAACAGCCCGAACAGTCTGTTGCGATGCACAAAGAATCGAGCAGTAGCAGTCACGTGACTGACGCTTACTCGAACGATAAAGAATACCTGAAAAAAAATGAAAAAGAAAAAAATCGTCAAGGGAATGCGCACGGAAATTCGGTACGAAACATTGACGCGATATAGCCGGGCGATTCATTTTTTTTTAATTTACCCCCCACGGTTTGGCGCGCCGTCGTTGCCGCTGGCATAGCAAATTGACGGGTACGGGAAAAAAAGGACGGAAGAAAAAAAAATGAAAAAAAGAAGCCAGTCAAAAAAATAAATACCCACACAGAGAAGTCAATGGCGTGAGTGGTCTGGAGAGGCAACGAGTGCGTAAAGCTGTATAGGGTGTACACACGAGTGAACGAGCTTTAAAAAGTTTTAGCCCCTTCCTTACCTCCCCGGTTACAGCGATACACGAGTAAGTGTGTATACGTAAACGTGACTGCGGCTAGGGTGGACCAGGGGGTGAGGGACGAGGGTTGAGAGTTGAAAGCACCACAAAGTATTCGCGGCGTCGCGGCGGTTTCTCCGCTCTGATAATAATTAACGTGGCTAAGTGGCTATCAACCGTCTCGTTGTGCGAAGGGAAATTTTCGTAATTTTCCCTTTTTTTTATTATTATCATTATTATTTTCTATTCTCACGTGTCCTTGGTTTTGGCCGTCCTCGATTTTCAGTTTTCAGTTTATTTTCTCAAAGGGGGAGTATGGGCGAAACTGGAAGCTCGCCGACAGACACAGGAGGATGGATAAACGTGGGGTAAAAAAAAAGAAGTAGGGGTTGAGTAGAATAAAAAGAAATTCTAAAAAATTCATTTTTTTTTAGTTGGTAGACTATCGAGTATCCCGCGATATATATATATATATATATATAGGATAAATTCTATGAGCGAAATTCGTTTCGGTATTCCAGCAAACACGCGGACATGTCTGGGAATTTTGAGGCCGTCTAGGGATTTTTTTTGTTGTCCCTATGCTTCTCTCGCCCACGTTAAAACACAAACATACGATAAACTCGCGACGCAACCTCAATGGCTAATCTATCGGTATACATGTACACGGAAAAAAAAGAGAACAGTAATGGTTACTAGTCTGGTGAGCAGCGAGTTTCAAATAGCATAAAAAATGAACGAGGGACAGCGTGGAATAGTACTGATTATTTAGATGATAGTAATGACGATCACTGTTCCGAAGATAATTCTTATTGGGTTGGTTAGTGACGAATACTTTGCTGCAAAGTGGGACTCACTGCTGGGACTCCACTGTTGGGACTCTACTGCTGGGACTTACTGCTGGGACTTACTGCTGGGACTCACTGCTAGGACTCACTGCTGGGACTCACTGCTGGGACTCCACGGCTGGGACTCCACTGCTAACCAGACTAGTATAATCATTACTGTTCTCTCTTTGTCCAGTACAACTTTTGTGCGACCGGCGACTCGACAACGTTACGACCGGTAAACGTAGTAATCAGGGACACTGCTTTTTGCGTCAGGAAAATTTCTTTATCATTATTTTTGTTTCTCTTCTGCATTATTACGTCACTAGGTACTGACGGTCCATTTAACATTACGAGCCGTTCAACGATAGGTGCGCAAAAATATAAAAATTCCATTACGGTAATGCGAAAAATAATATTCGCACGGTAATTTCGCTCGATGATAACGACGCATTGGATTAGATTAGATTAGATTAAACGGGCCTTTCTTTCCTTAATATTAGAAATATATATATAAACTTGTCAAGGGGTAGTTATCAGGACGTGCGGCATTCACAACGGCAAGCTAAAATGTTAGAGGAAAAAAACATCTAAACCTTGGTGCATCTAGCATTGGATTTCTAATCTAACCTAACCTAGCCATTTCTAAGCCCATCAAATCTCCGGGTATCTAGCGTTGTAAAAATTTTGGAAAGTTCGGTGTTAGAGTCGCTTTATGGTCCTTGCAGTAAACCTTACATATCAAAATCTTGTCAGGATCGTCCTGACGAACTACAGGAGTCCTCATAACTACCAATATTCATGACAAAAATTCCTCGCACCTACCCCTTGTAAAATTTATATCTGCATATATATCAGTATGTATAAATATATACTGCTCTATTAAAAGTATCGAGGTCAGTCGATCAAAGAGCGACTCACACGACGAACGCTATCGAATCTTGTTTAGACATGCACGCCATATTTTTGTATTCATTAGCCAGCAAGATTTTTCGGCCGTGTTTACAGTCAGGGGGTCAAGGGTCGCGAGTAAACTCGCGATATTAAAAGTAACTGTGTCAAGCTCCATATACATTAGTCCCGCGTACACGTAATGGCAAAATATCGACCTTAAGAAAGCGCGCGAGGTCATTTTCCCGAAAATTTCTTTCGATCGACGAGTGTGATCCACTTAGGGCGACGCCAGGCGTCGGAACTACAATAGAGAGTGAGGATATAATCAACGTTAAAGCCCACTAACGTGCACGAAAACGACGACAATAAGGAACGACGGGAAAAAGCTCAAACACTTCGTGTCTATCATCCTTTACCTATTTACCCTATTTTTCGTATCCCCCCCCCCTCCTCTACCACTGCCTTAAAAAAAAACAAATAATCATTTTACGAGACAGATCAAGAAGACGTATACCACGTGGCCACTCGAACGACACAAAGAGGCTGCCGGATAAAGATTAGCCTTAAAAGAAAATGGCGCAATAATGCTCTTGATCGATTTTACGATTATTTACGCTGCTTTTGTCGAAGTAAAAGAAAAAAAAAATAAATCCGGCCGCACGTAAACTCAAAATAGGAGACGCGGTCGGAACACACGTGTAAAATACTTATTGTGAAACTGATGCATGGTGTGTATGGATACACGTGCATACGTAAAAAAAACAAGGAAGGTGTTGCATTACGAATTTCCGCATGACGTAACGTCCTGCGTTATTATTATTATGGTATCGCAGAGACACCGGCATATCGGTAATCGTAAATCGTCGCGTTGTGCACCGGGCATTTACGTCGCGTGTAGCCGATACCAAGCGAATCGTAAAGCCTCGTTAAACGGACACAGAGGTATCGCCGCTGGGCAAAGCACGGATAGCAGGTAGCGAGATATAATCCGTTAAAAAGCCGAAACTCTTTTTTTTTATACGGTCAAATTACAAAAGCAAATGAAGATCGCGAGGAGTAGCTCGCATCGGACGTGAACGCAGTCATGCAATCCAGTGACTTTTATTCTATTTTTTTATCGCCAGCTTTTGCATACATCTCTCGGCATTTGCGCGAAATTACCTTTTTTTCCTCCCCCTATTTCCTCGTAGTTGAGCGCAAAAAATATACGTCGAGGTAACGAGAGCGGACCTCAAAAAAAGAGGGAAAGAACGAAAATTTAAAAAAAAAACGCATGGAATTTTAATACACCCGATATACGAAGGCTCTGTATGATCATTGGAAATTGGCATCAGTGAATTTCATTTATGCATGCTGTTTGGTTAATCAATGTTTTAGCAGATACGTAGTATATATATATATAATATACGTCGAGTGGTACCAAGTACTGGTACTAGGTATATATTTATATATACTATGTATATATTGTACCTATATACTATGTATATATTGTACCTATATACATACGTATATAGATATATCGCAGCTTAGGTGAAATAAGAAGAATCATTAACAGTGTCGCTATTCGCAGTGCAATATATGTCCTTCCTAGTTTCTCGTAAGTGCAACGCGTTCCACGTACACAATTGAGACGGTAAGAGTTCCTCGATTACGTCAAAGTGAAACCAAGACGCATTGTATAATATATTGGCGGGACGAGTTTTAGGTTCGTTCGTTCTCTCAGTCGTTCATTGGCTAAGCCAGGCCTGGCTGGGCTTTCACTGCTATCCTTGGCACGAGCCACACAGCCCGTTGTCAGATAGCCTGACGAATAGTGTAACGGAGCCTTGGATATCCGTCGCTGGACCTTGAATACAAATTACGATTGGCTGTACGTACGCGCGCGATATATGATAATCATATATGATCAATTGGTATACCGAGCCTGTGATTGGTCTCGGTGCTTTTCGTTGTCCGTGCCCGAGGTATCTGGTGTCCGGGATGCTGGGAATGGACCAAGGAGGAATTCTTGGGTACATAGAGGGAGAATTTCCTTTGACGAGAAGGAAGACGATGAAAATCGATTATCTAAATGGCGGCCATTGCGCTCTTTTACGAGGGTACCTTATCTCCGCGATAGCGTGGGAGAGCGTTTTGTTCTCTGGTGTTGTCTTTTTATTTTTTTACTTCCGACTTTAACGGAGAAACGTCGCGGGAGCTATCGATCCCTTTTGACTGTTATGCTATATGTGGGGTGTGAGAAAGTAGTTTTCTAGAGACTTTTCTTTTTTATTTAATTAAATTACCAAATACTTGACGAGTACAGGCGCAATCAAGTGGATGATACTTGTAAGGAAGAAACATAAACATTTTGTGGGATGCTGTACCATCCCTTTTGACTGTTATGCTATACGCGGGGTGTAAGAAAGTAGTTTTCTAGGGACTTTTCTTTTTTATTTAATTAAATTACCAAATACTTGACGAGTACAGGCGCAATTAAGTGGATGATACTCGTAGGGAAGAAACGTAAACATTTTGTGGGATGCTGTACCAAAATCAAGGAACCCCAGTAAAAATTCACTTGTCCGAGGGACCTGAACCGTAAGGCGTGTCCGAGACTGATAAGATGGCTAGTGTCAATTATTTTCGAGGATATTACAGCTGGCGTCAGGGACGCGTCGCGACGCTTGTGCAACGAGCACTGGTATCGTTGTTTGCCGCTGTGATTATCGAGCTCGCGATTTCTGTTATCGAAATCAATAACAACGGAGTGCATTGTGATTCCGCGATACCGGGCGAATTTTCAATGGCGCATTGTCGCGGTAGTTTACGCGAACGACGCCGTGCGTCGTTAAAAGACAAGCGTCGAACGACGAATGGTCACGTATCGTCGACCGGAAGCGAAAAGACGGAAATACGGATATCCCATAGAGGTTTCTACGTAGTCGTCGCCGAGAGATAACGTAATCACAGGTAGCAAGTAGATTTGCATATTGGCCCTAACGAATAATGCAAACTGCATTGAGATTGACCTGGGTTCTCGTGAGGTCATAAAAGAGACCGTGACCTGCCTGTTTTACAAGACGATATTTTTGTCAGGTACTGTACGAAAATTCATCAGAATTCATATATAGAACATTAGCAAGGAGAATTCCACAAGCAATTAACACGGACACTCGGAATAGATATTCAATGCAAGCTCCGCGTAATCGTGAGATCCCAGAGTCGTGCGCATGCGCCTGATAAAGACAGGAAGTGATTAAAATACAGCGAACGAATGAACGAAGGTTAAAGTCAGTTGTCGGGTTAAAAATAAGCCTTGTTGCTGGACTGAAATTAATTGCTGACTGTTATTATTATACAGGTGCATTTATCCTTTTTATCTGACGCGTATCTACTTAAGGGTTGCAAAGGGGTTTGTTATGCACTGCAGAGTGCAGTAGTCTACCAGAGCTACACCTCTTTCAAGGTACGTAAGTAAGTAACTTGGGTATACCTGCACGTGCTCCTACCTTATAAAACCTTATACCTTCATACCTTCATACCTTACACCTTTATACCTCATACCTTAATATTCTATACCTTGCACCTTGCACCTATACCGACCGTGTTATACGCTACTGGTTCTTGAGGTTTCTCGTGTGTGAAAGGTTGCATTTGCGTCAAAGAGACCTCTTCCCTCTTAGTAACGTCTCTCCCCCCACCCCCACCCCCATATAATACCCCGTCTCTCTCGCCAAAGCACCGTTCCGCACTTTCGCACGAAGCGAGACGCAGTCGAGAATAATATTGCACGGCCTACGAAGCATTTAGCTAAACGTAAAAAAAATTGTGTGTAAATTGCCGCACAATATAAAGGACAGCCGACGCCCGACGTCGTCGTCGCGACTTCAACACGTCGTCCCGATTTTCTCCATCTCCCTCGGACTCTCTCTCTTAGCCGAGACTAGAAGGAGCCTCGTGATTTATCAGACTCTATTAAAGCGTAATGGACTTGGACGTGAAAAATCGTAAGGACAGGTAAAACGTAGCCGTCGACGTGGATAAAAGGACGAGTGAAAAATTTTCATAATGGCCGATCCCCCCCACCCCTTGGCCAACGGTTTCACCGGGTATAACTGGGCGTTGTCTCCGGAGGCAAGTGCAACGACGTCGCGACGCTCTTAAGCTCTCTTACTCTATCCTCTCGCTGCATTATATATACCTTACTAGCACCATTGTCCCCGGCCATTCAGAATTTTCGCTAAGCTATCGGCGTCGTTGAAAAATTGAAAATATTTAAATACCTCCCGTCCCTACGCCAATGCACTTGGCTATCCTATATATCTGTAGGTATATATAAATATATATTAGCTATATACTCCCGAAGAAGGTCTGCACGCCAGTTCCGGGGCTTAACATGCCCGAAATAGAATTTTTCTAGCAGCCGTCTCTTTACACGGTTAAATACATAGGTAATACATGGTCATGTACCGAGTAAGGCAACGTTGCCTCTAATAATGGTATAGCTACATACGAGTACGGCAAGAGCGGATCCGCCCCTTTCGCGAACTTTAACCCGGCTTCCGGGGGATTTTCAGCGAGGCTCTTCTAACCACCAGATTTTCAAACTGGTTACGCTCCAACGATCTCACTGAGATTCTACGCCAGTTTCGAAAAGAGGGTAAGACTGCAGCAAATTTTCTCACGCCATATATGCGATAGGATGCGCGGTCTTGGATACGAGCCCGAAACTCTTGTACGAATGTTATTGTATTTTGTACTCACTGCACTCCCCTCCCCTCCACTCCCCATCCCCTCTACCGACCATCTTAAACGTTTCTTCAATTTCAATTTCTTTCCAGGCAACGAGGAGGACGGACTCTACCACTTTTCCCATGAAGAATTCATATCGCTGCAGCAGACGCGGTAGCTGCACGTGCTGGAGGGCGGGTCGTCGATCGATTTAACGGCTCTTTCGAAACGTCAGACGCTTTTTAATGGATGAAAAAAAAATAGGGGGGAGACAAGCTCGATAACTAAATTATTCGGGAGAACGGTCCGTCCCACGGCGTAACGCAGAGTGGAGCTTCCGCAATTTATCCCTGGAAGTGCACAGTGTTATAAGACAAAAAAAGCACAGCCAACGGGGGGGAGTGGGGCAGACTTGGAAGAAGAGGAGGAAGAGGCAGAAAATTGAGGAAAAAGAAAGGAAGACCCAGGAGTATCAAATTATTTTTTTTTCTCTTTCGCGAGGTCGACAATGTCGCCGGAAATTGGGTCGAAAGCTTAGTCTCTATTGTACACGGAATGCGCATGCGCGCGGGCCACCGGCGGAACCCACACGTAACGGCTGTCAATCGTTAGACATTTCATAGCGCCGAGTAAACGAGCGCCATGCCGTTTTTCACGACGCCTTATAGTAATGCCCGACCGCCTTTCCAAGAACAACAAACGCAGCGCGTTCCAAATTTCGTTAATACGCCCGAGTTGGACGGCCGCGCGATAATCGTTCAATAAAAAGGCATCATTTCGCGTCGGCCGTTGCGACTTATTCGATGGACGAAAAACGATTACATAATCGCAATGAAAGTCCTCCCGACGCGAAGAAAGGACGGGAAAAAAACAAGGAAATACAATGAGACGTAAAAACAGAAAGATATTTCGACTAAGTGAATGTTTATAGAAAAAAAAAGTCCGAAGACAGAACCGACTGATACGCGCCCCTGGTAATTAAGATAAGACAATCAATAAAGCATAATCAATGACGCTGTAGAGAACTTTCAAAATATGAACTCAATTATTACAGCAAAAAAATACTCTCGTTCTAATACAATTCCAAGATGGCTGACTGGACCATCCAAAGAAAACAATGGCAGTCAATAATGATTCCAGTATAAAAGTTATTCGAAAATGTTTCTATTTTACTACTAGAAAAAAGAAAATACAAACAATATCCTACACAATATTCTATCGCCATTTGCATTTCCCACTGGGTTAACAATTCGGCTATAAAACCAAAGGAAACCCCCTAAAGCCATAACGTGAAATTTCACAAGAAAAGCAAAAGATTCAATTGAGTCACGCTCTGCATTAATTATTCTGCATAAGTCGTACAATTATCCGGGTGATAGGTTGTAGAATTTTCCTTCTCGTACTTCCAAGGTAACCTAACCTAATCCAACCCGAGCTAATTCGACCCAACACAACGTGAAATACCATTCAGCAATGCCAGTACTCATATACCGGGTGGTACAGTTAAAAGTAACCACAATAGTAACCGCACTGAACCGATACGGATACTTTTTGCCGGACCACCCAGTATATACACGTATATACGCGTACACACTCGCTACGCCACGTACCGAAATTCTAATCGCTTCTAAATGAATAATACAAGTGCTCAACGTGCCGCGCACGTTTTGATACTTCAAAGTTGCGGTTACGACAGAGTCGCTTACTTTTTCGTTGACCATCCGATTACCTAATGCTTATCGCAGCCATTATTGCGACCGCCTAGGGAATTCAACATAGCCACAATCAAGCCGGACTGTGCGCCCGGCAAAACAGCTGACTCCAAGATCCCTATACAGCCGTAGGCTCATTTACGTAGGAAACACTAAACATAATAGTCAAAAACCATCACGGTGGTTCTCATGCGAAAACGCATGGCGACAAGAAAGGAAAAGAAAACGTCGCCCGAAACGCGGTAATAAAAACAATGAAAATATTACGTAAATATACACACAACAGTATTACGAGACACAGAGTATACAGTGCACTGAAAAAACGTCGCTTGAACTGTATACACAACGGATTACAAATAATCATAATTCTTCTGTATTATCATTCCAGACAGTATGACGTTTACATGGAAACCGATCGGATGGTCTACGGTGATACCGAATACAGTGTATTTCGTTTTCATGGCGAAATACGAAAAGTTAATAAAAGTGCCGAGTAGATAGCAGCTGGTCGAGGTTACGTTGGAGAGGAGAACGTTACGAGAAGGCTATACAGAAGCGAGTGGGGAGATGGAGGGCCAGGAGGGATTAAAGTCATCTAATGTAAACTGAAAAAGGAAACGTTGAATTGTGTAAAGATTAGAAGCTGTTTCTGAGAGAGGAGTTAGTTCGAACAGACTATATATCGTGACCGCGTAAAGAGGTCATGGTAATGGTTCATGGTGAAATGAAATAATCTATGCCAGTTGCTTTGGGTCTCCTATGGATTCTTGTGTAGGTCAAGATGCTGGATGCATGATAAACAATACAGTGACGAGGCAAAGGGAAGCAACTGAATGCAAAAGTTTGAGATACGATAAAGGCGAGTATCCATTAATCGTCATTGCCACTGTATATACAGAGAGACATTATACGGATTGGACGTTTGCCAATGAGATTCGGAAAATTCTTCTCTCGCCTTTAAACCGCAAAGCATTGCCAAATGATTCTTACCTAATCCGATTACGCGACAGCTGTCAAATCTGACTGGTATCTTTGCGATGGATATGAATTTATACGAAATTCCAGTATACTCGTATAAAATGCTATTCTCCGGGGTAACAATGATTATCATCGATTGTCACGACTTCGAGACTCTACGTATTCGCAATGACGTATAATAAAGCAGCATAGACATAAACAGTACCTTTTATCGGTGTTGTTCTTCTTATATCAATAAATTGACGTAGAGGGCAGCTTATGATTTCATCTGCTATATTGGGACGATAAAAATAGTCTTTTTCGTGTAAATGAAATAAATATTCTATACATACAGAGTGCAAGTTGTTGATATTTGTCGTTGGCGTTTCTATGAAAAATATTTTTCTTCGAGCGTCTATCAGTCTTGGTCGGTAATAAATGTCCGAGGAATTTGCTTCTTAATCGAATTATGGCATCAGCGTTTAGGCGTTACTCGGTGGTTGCGCAACAGAAGTAAAGGCGAACCTCTCGTTGCAGCGACTGCAGTTAATTAAAACGTACACAGGGGATTCAATCTATTCCATAAAAGAGTGAACTTAATAGCACTGTAAATGATTATGCAGTCACGTCTGTCCCACGTCAGAATCGTGGTGGCATTATCGCGCCCATTATAAAGGCTGATGCACAACAAAAGGAATTGTCGAGAAACGAAGGGAGAAGAATCGCAAAGACTCGTACGTAAGACCGGAGCCATTGCGCAAAGTCGCCAAGATGCAACGTAACGTGGAACGTGAATAAAACAATACCTCAGGGCGACACACACTGGTAACTTTGCATTATTAAAATAAAAAAAGAAAGAGAAGAAGAAGGAACGACGATCGAATCGTCATACGTAAAATTCGCTGAATACGCCGCTTATTATCGTGCGACAATACACAATACCAAACACAAGCCTTAAGAAACACACAACAATCGAAACGAAAGTGCAGCCGTACATATTTCGCCACGACAGAACACGAACGTAACAGGAAAAGAGTACAGCGACAGCATTCATAAGTTGCGACACAAATTCGAAAGCTCGTATAACAAAGCGACAAATCGATCAAGTCAATATCGCTTGAATCAATAACCCAATGGAGCGACCAAAATAAAAGATAAACTTACCGTATTCCCGGCAAACATTAGGACAACAGGCCCTAAAGAAAAACGAAAACACTTTTCTCAAACAAGTTTCTCACGGATTCTCGCGGTTATCACGAGAAAATCCAGAATAACTCCAAAAGCAATGAGAATTCACTGAATCCGCCGTGCGACACCTTGAACAATTTTGATATTTACCGCCATGAGGGTGAAAAGCACTGTTATTATTACAAGCGATCCCACAAAACACCGTGAACAGTATAAAAAAAATATCCTACGTCCAAAATCCGCCGTCGACCACAGAATTAAATTACAGAACCGATGCGATTGATTTATTTAATTCACAATTTGCCAATAAACACTGAACATTTTCGGCCGTCGCTTGTCGCTCACTGTGAACAGTTGCCAACGAAGAGTGGGCCCGAAAGAGCGGAGAGGACTGGCCCGGAGCGAGAGGGTGGAATTGCCAGGTATGTACTAGAGGCTAGATTAGAGCGAAGAGAGAGAGAGAGAGTGAGCGAGACAGTAAGAGGGGAAGGAGCGCGAGAGAGGGAGAGAAAGAAAACACGTGGTCGAGTCTGCGTAGGAGTGACGTTCTACATAAGTAAATACTTGCTTGGTGTCCAAGGCAAGACTGAACTCGCTCAACTGAATTCAGTAGTGCTTTCGTGGCGCTCGAATCAGGATTGACTACGCCGCCGCCTGTTGGCTAACTTCATCTCTGTCTATGGCGTGTCCATTGCTATGTTCTTCCGCTTCACTTTTTTTTTCTATTTCTATATCTATAGGTATACATAATACAGATTAGACGCTACTCTTTTATATCCGTTTTCTCTTGCCTGCTCGAATAAGCTCTGACCTGATGCGAATTATCTGGCTCTATCTCTGTCTCTGTACTTTCAAAAGCTGATCTCTTTCCCTCCCTCTTATCTTCCTTGTACCAACTTCAAAGAGGGATAAGGATTACGCCTCTCTGCTTCCCGTTCTTTTTTTCCCGTCGTGTCTCGAAGTGGCAGGGCGATGAAAAATATTTTATACGATTACCCGAGATACTTGGGGTTCTATAGAAGCGTTTAAAAGAAAGAAACTGGATTTTTAGGGTTTTACATTTTTATAAGTCTAATTTCATACTTATGGCGATCAGAAGCGAGTTAGGAAAATGCTTTAAGTATATTTTTGCTTACAGCTACTTCCAAAGGTCCTACGTCTTTGTACCGTAAGATTGTTCTAAGAATCAGTTTTTAATTCTTCATAATTACTTAAGTACACACGGTATCAATATCCTGTATCAATAATGTGTATATCACACTTCTAAGGTTAGATCCCACGATCTGATCTATAGAGATTTACAAGATTGCACTTGCAGTTATCGACAAATCCAAAGCTCGTGAACTTAGACAACAACTGCACAAGGGAAAATCTCGCCGGTTCTCATCCTCAACTAAAAGCAATGGCACCAACAAGACATAAGAAAAGCCCCAGCACCATTAGCACTTTACGATCAAGTCGCAACTGTCTGAAAAACTCCATAAAAATGGCGAACACCCACTCTGCTCCCAGTTCAGTGCAGCCAAGAGCAAAATAGCCCAAAAGAAGTTAAAAGCGAGGAAAATATCGATTCGAACCCCGAGTAACCGTAAGACACCAACAGAAACGTCAGACTGTATTTAAATAATTTACGAAACATTGACCCAGGTCATTTTCTACCTGAGTACCCACATTGGTACCGCTTGAGAATATTCAATTTCGAAAATCCTCTGAAAGCCCACGCGTTCCCATGAAAGCGACCGTAAAACGTAGGTACTGAAATTTTTTTTTCGATATTCCCTACACGCATTATCCAGCCACCACACGTGCTGTATATAGAGTCGCAACGATAGCATTGACAAGCGCGAAAAAAAGGGTCATGGTAAAAGCAAACAAATAAAACGTCGCAAGCACCCATGACGAAGGAGACGTTTCCAGAGAAGGGATCGAGAACCTCGGCGAAGGTTAACGTTAGGCGCACGCTAGTTTGCCAATTGGTAATATTCCACGAGGGCTATCGGTAAAATGACATAACGTAAGGGAATTTGGCGTCAAGGCCTCGCGGCAATGAAAATAAGCGTTACATTCACCGGAACGACTGTACGGACGGCTAACGACGGTTCCCCATTATGGAAGCGATCGACGACGCGGAGCAGAGCCCAGGGTCTCGTACATTAAGACAGTTTGGACAAAGGTCTTTGTGATCATTTGTAAATCACGAGATCCTCCAATCCATCTAATAAGGTCTAGTATCCATGTATCGTTTACGACGGATGCACGTGCTAAATGCCTGAAGACAAATTTCGTCATTAGACGTTAATACTTTCGAGCGGTCATAAAGCTGTTATAAAGTACGAAAGTAACGACACGCCTCCTGAACGTCGTCGCGAGAGTAAGAACAGCATAAGTGAAATAGGTCAAAAAATTTTTCAAAAAATCTTTTATTATAGACAGTGAAAAACAAAGAATAATATCGTCGCGACGCGAAAGGCCGCGTTTCGCACTTTAGAAACGAATACCTAAAGCACTCATTTCCGCGAGCGATTTGACGCGACGATCGTTCGGCAGGAGCGCGATTTAGTCGCCAAGGACGTGGCGTGTCAGTGGATACGTAATACGAATGTAATTTGTCGTTACTCCAACGAAATGAAAACCAGCCTATACCTATTACAACGAAGTCGAATAATGACTTTGTTATCACGATTCAAAACACGGATAAAAACTTGACGATCTTTTAACGTGGCCTACCGGAGGGACCCTGGAGAGTCTCGGTAACCTCGAGAACCTAACCTAACCTCGAGAACCTAACCTAACCTCTATAAGTTTTGGTTAATACGTACTATATATGTATATATGTACACATAGATTGTAGAGCGTTCACTCGTTGCCCAAGGTAAATGAACCGTGAAGTATCTTCGAGGAGAGTTCCTTGGCTCTTTGATGTACATAGTTAAAGGTATCCACTGCCATTGAATATATACATATGTAGATGCATACAAGTATTACGGCATTGGATAGCGCGTATAAGTTTAAACTCGTAGATACAGTTTCACATATGTTAACAAAGTATTGCGGTACTTTCGAGCAAGTTGCTGGCACGAATCAAGTGGCAAAGTATGTAACGCCTGTACCTACTGGGGACGTAGAGTCGATTAGATTGATGGCGGATGCATGTTCCATGGTGGCTGGCTTATGGGACTGTCGACGATAGTCGTGCTACCATTTTATTGCGACGACGCGCGCATGCGCACAGTGTGGGATTATAGAATTTTCAAAGCGTTACGATGAACCGTGGAGCACAGACTACAGAGAGCGTAGAGAAGTAAAACTGTACCGCTGTTATCAGGAGAGATACATCGTTTACAGAAGTGGCGTCACGTGCATTATGGAATAATTAAAAAGGCACACGATACATGCTATCGCGTAAAGTAGCCTCAGGGGCAAATTTTCGATGACCCGAGAGATGACTTGAATCGAACCAATCGATTTGGAATAATCGACCGATCGTTATCATCCAAGCCGGTGACCCATAAACGGCAAATTACAGTCCTGAATATTTTATCTGTTTGTCAGTCTCGCTTGTTTACGTAGCTCGTGGATAAATGACGTTAGCTAATTTCAATACACCATAGAACAAAACGTCTGAGTGTCACGGGTACGGAATGACGATCATTATCAGCTAATGATATTGTAGCGATATTAGATTTTGTCATTTCCTTTTTTTACTCCAAATAGTAGGTGTAATCTATGTAAACAGAAACGTCAGTGTTCCTTAGACCGTTTTAAATTCTAATTGTACCTACAAGTACCGAGCGTCAGACTTTAAAAGGCCCTTTCTTTCACAATCTGAAAAAAAAAATATCTTTCCATGGAAACCCACGCGTCCATACACCTGCGAACCTGCTGACAATCGATAACCTTCGATCGATCCCGTACAGTTTGCGACATCATCCAGCGTCTATATTTAGCACGTGCGTTGCCTACCCGGTTGCATCTCGTTGCGTCGGCCATTACTTTTGCATTCGCTGTTACACAGAAGGCAAGCCGGCAAGTTCTTGCGTAAGGCGCATATGGTATGTATGTTGGTCAAGGCAATTGGGTTACCAGCGGACAAGTCTTTTCCAGCGATATTCGTTCCGATTCGCACGGGATCTTTTTATCCAGTAGTTATGCTATGAATGAAAGTGATAGATTAATATAGATCATCCAGCAGCAGTCTGACGAACAAATCAGTAAAGAGAAAGAAAACAATGAATAATCATAATAAATACAGAAATAGTATACCTATGTATCCAGTACTTCAACAGGCAATGTACAAGTGTCAGATGGCAGTGCTGTTATCGCTTCTGTATAGGAGTAGGAAAGTAACAAAATGGAAGAACCAAACGAGTGAAGGCAAAGAGAGATAAGGCAACAGTCGCAGGAGCCGTCTGGTCTCTCAAACGTTATGCACCATTAGGGAGTAATAAAGAAGGAAAAAAAAATCGATCCATTATCTAAAAGCAGGCAGACTTCAGTAGAGTGGAATTAGTCTTTCATGGCCTCCATTGTCAATGGTAAACAATTTTTATCACAGCACTGACATAAGCGTCGAGGCATTGACCTATAGGCTGTAACACGTAGGATCCGTTACGCGGGTAAGGACTACGAGCATTGCTACCAACTATGCAATAAAATATTTTCTTTTTCTCAGAAAACAATGCGTAAGCTCAGAGAGTATAAATGGCGACGGAACTTTCTTTTCTGTTTATTACATTGAGGAAGCTCAGCAATTTCGTGAATCATTTAGCCAGGGATTGCAGTTGTTGTCAATGGCTGGAAACCTTGGTGAATTATCGACAGGAATAATCGTATTCCTATGTACGTAGGTTGGTAACGTCGCTAACCTAACCTAACCGTAGGTTTTCATGGGACGTGAAATCAGTACGGTTTACAATGCTGAATATATAATGCGATTTTGCACCGGACTTGCACGACGACAACAGGGTATTACCAGCGATATTTACCACGTTTTATACTATAACGTAGAAATTAGGGGGAATGTTAAACCGCAGTTTCATGGAAACTTCCTACCTACCCTGTATACTCCCTCCCACCTATCCTTACTTAAAATCCCTATATAATTCCTGAACGCTTACTAGATGCCATACCTACATTCTCTGCCGCCATCGTTAACTTCTGTAACCTCAACGACCTCGATCCCTGTTCCCTTAACGACACCTGACCTCATCCCTTTCTTTTTACGGGACTCAAACATTTTTCATTTTCTTCTTTTTCGCAAGGCACCACACGCTTATACGCTTTTTTACTCATTGCTCTAGTTTGGTTTAACTATATGGAAATTTCTGGGTCGCCCTGATTGAATTCTTGTTGAATAGAAATAATCGCTGTTTTTCTTTTCTTACTTTCTTTTTCTATTGACGCTCCGAAAAGTACATGCGGCTAAAGAAGATCCGTGACTCAGTGAGTAAATACTATTGAGGCGGAAACGTGTCTATTGGAGCAAGTAGTATCTGCCTTAGCTACGTGGATGATCAGGAACGAGTCACGTTTTCCGCACTGGAAAATTCAATGACGCTTTCTTTAAGAAAAATAACGTGGAAGAGATAATGCTGAATAATATTTTCCAAGGAGCCATATTGCCTTTTCTATTTACTTTCGTAAAACGTGTAGAGGGAATTTCTGTCTTGGGTTAACTATTGCAATTTATGAATCGCGTTGCCCCACGTGCTGAATTATCCTAATGAAGATGAATATATTGAATTATCGGTATTAAATCAATATCTATACATATACTGTACTATGTATTAGAAAAAAATATTTATATATCGTAAACATAGTCTGCGTCGAGTAATCCGCGTCAAATTCGTAACCGGATCTCATTCAGCCAAAAGTGCAAACTGCGTATGCAAAAACATCCAAACGCGATTGATTAACGTGCCTAATGTTCTGGAAGGTATCGCGTACGATGACAAGAATCGCGTCAATCCGGTTGATGACGATGGTAAAACTTCCACGCGATAATAAAGTATTTCTGAAAAAAGTAAGTGAAAGTGAAAAAAAAAAGGTGCAACAGCCAATGCGAATTAGTTGTGACGTACAGGGAAGGAAAAAATAAGGGGAAAAGAAATAACAGATCTTAAAATAAACGCAACGCGAAGTCATCAAAGCATAAAGCGAAGATGAATAATAACGAAGCCCAGCTGATAGCGCGAAATTCGATTCGTCTCAGACATGAAAGGTGGATGCACGAGTGAGCGACTTTACCAAGATTCCTGTTGTAAAACGTTGCATCCTCAGGGAAAATATTTCAGGAAGGTTTTGGGTAACCTCTTCCCGGAAGAAACGTGTCATTGTAAAAGACACCATGACGTCATTATGTTTTTTTTTAAGGATGAAATTCAAGACGAATCCACGAAGAATCTTCTAGCCATACGGGACTGTAGCATTAAGGCGATTCACTGTATGCGACAGACGATTAATTCCAAAATTCAGGTAAGAGAATCATAACATTTTTAGAGGAATCAGCTGATTGGATGAGCAATTGCATTGTTTGATTCGTCACTACACAAAAAATGGATCCCATAACTAGAGTAGGATCTGCGGAAGAAGAAGCTGTCACTTTTCTCACATGTATTCACACGAAGAGCTACACCATGGAACGTGGTGTTGCGTTAATGGTGTAGAAAATAATATATCCAATTGGAGATGATCTAACCTTGATCGGGAGTCCAGTTTCGATGTGCACTTCAGCACCTTTTGGATGTCTTCACAGGGACGTCCCTCGTCTCATTGATCCTTGTGCACGGGAAAGGGTCCTGAAGGACCTGGTGAATTTCACGCAGCTTCACAGTTTCAGGACTCCTCGCTGGAGGCCTCAGGATACGTCGCGAAGCTCTACCACACGGAAAATGGCAGCCCTACTGCACTCGCTCACAACGCTGCCAACCCGCGCACTCCGCGACTACGCGCGTTCGATTTTGGACGGTTTTTACGGTGTTTCACGTTCTTTTATGGGCCAGGATTTGACTGCCGTCTTCATTAGGGGGGTAACAAACGCGAGCGTCGTATTTATTGCGATTTTTGGTAGCGAAATTGAGCGAGTGTCGACGCGATACACTGACAGTGTTTACGGCGCGACTACGGTTGGCTCGACCAGTGCGTTTTCCGTTGGCAGTACTGATGGCGACGGCTTCATTACGAGTACGAGAAACTGACACCAGATGGCAGAAACTATTTGCTGTTTCTCGAATTGATCGATAAATGATTATAGACAAAAATACGTCATTAATTTTATATTGGATTTACTGACAATGAAGATATATTCAAAAATACTGAAGATTTTCAAAATAGAATGATTATATACATTGGAATTTGTGAATTACCGGTATTTATACGATTGGAGTAGTACACTAGCGCACTCTAGGTCAGAGCTGCGGGCAAAGTTTGAAACACGTGATTGTTGGTACCAACTGTCAGTCAGAATCTACTGGTAAATAATCGATTACGGAAAAAAAGATAAAAATTGCACAATCGGTATAATGTCTGGATTCCAATAAACATAAATAACGGTGATACTGTTTTGGAGCAGGGTGTAATTAAATATTCTTACGAAAACACATCCCCTGATATTCCACAGCATAAATAACACGACGAGTTATCCTTGAGATTTGGATTGTTTGTTTCTTCGTTTTGGAGCATAACAAGCAGATGGCACTGATCATGTTCCCAACATGCATTCACATCCTAAGAAGTTGTCAATCCGTATTGTATATTTGTTTGTAGATATACAATGATTCCCTAAAGAAATTTCTGAATTTTGATTCAGTAAAAAACTGATTTGAATTCCACTCGACAATGTATAGTAGACATTGACCGTTGAGATATAAAGTAAATTAAAACATTGTACCGTTACTTTGCTAATGAAAATGATAAAACTAAATAAACGTTGATTGATCATTCTATTTGGTCGAAGGAGCAAGATATATAAATATTAAATAGCACTGGTCAGGCATACTCTGAAATTTCAAACTGGCTGCTTGTCACTGTTGTTTAGGTATTGGAAGCATAATCGAACCGGAGAACGTCAGGGGGTCCCTTTAGACATAACAACAGGCCAGAGTCCTCCATGTAGGACCCTCCTCTTTTCCTCTCTACTCGTCCCCACAGTTCTTAGGCGCTTCAGGACGCCATTTTGCAATACTCCAGCACCGGCTGGCCCTTTAGACAATTACATTACAGACCCAACCGCTTCTATTCAGACCCAAATATCATTGCCCATATGTGAATTAACGATCCTGAGAAAATGCTCATTCAAACGATTACATCCCTTGATTCCAATAAGTTTCGTTTTTCATGTAAAACGTCCTTAAAGTTAACGCGAAGGGCGTTCAGCTAGCCTTTTCGCCTTGGCAGTCCAATAAATTCGTTTATCTTTCCATCTAAGTTGGCGTGGCCACTCTAGCGAAGATATGAAGTTGAGGCTATCAGAGGGGTTTACGCGACCAGGTCATTTCAATGTGTAAATGTATAGTGTGTACGTGACCACCAATCTGTGCATATTTTCTCATGTGTATCGGTAAGACTGCGTGGGGGTGGCGATGGTCATTTGTGGGACCGACTGACTCCTGGGGGACGAAATGTCTCCCGCGATCCCAGGACGAGATACCGGACACGCTACCCCTTCGAGTTCTTGGTTGGTGATGTCCACCACGACACGCTAGCGTTGTCGGAGACATCGAGATTGTCTTGGGGGGTGTACAAAGGCTTTTCTTGGAAAGGAAAGGAGAAAAAAATAGTTAAAAAAAATAAAACTACCCCTGTCGAGTTATCGAAGTTGTCCACTTCTTATTGCACCGGATCTTAAAAGAGAGACTGATCCTTTTTACCTCAAGTATTTTCAGTATACAATTCTTTTGCCTGTTGTATTAATTTTTTTTCTTAATATTATTATACGCAGTATTTGCCACCCCTAATTTCTTCAGGGGTGGGTGGTACGCGTGACGAGCAGGATTGGCAGCACGCGTACGCGTGGTCAGGTACCTGCGTGCAGTTTCAGAACACGCAAGAGTTCTTCCTGATGTTGTCGTGTCTCTCAGGAACTTCCCTTAGACCATCCAATACCACCCCCGTCCCTCCCCTCGCCCCACCCTTCGCCTTTTCCACCTCTTAACTTTCATTAGTACCTTCCCTCTTTTCACCCTGTCTACCTTTAGACACCCCTTTCCAACACTACACCCACTTCCCAGCATCGTATCATTCTCATTATTAAAACCCGGAATAATTAGTACGAACGTAACAACGGCACGTGGACTCCACGCCGGACATCCCGTCAAATCTAATTATCTTGCTAATGACTTTTTCCCGATAACCATAGAATATAGCACGTGTCCTATTTGAATTCCCAAGAAGGATGATGTCATATCTAACATACCACATAATACGCGCAAGTCTTGAATGGTGTCACGAGGTACTTGGAAAGTAGTTCCTAGTTTCTCCCCTCCCTCCCCTCCCCTTCCATCCCCTCTCACTCTCTCTGCTCTCAACCCGTTAATTGACACTTCTGAAAATTCCTGCATTGTCCCACTAAGTCTCTTTTGAGAAGCGAAAATAAAATTGCTACTCCCCCCACCCTTCCACCTCACCTTAAAAAGAATCTCACATACGAAACTATACGAAGAACGTCGTAACCTTAAAAAACTAATTATAACGATTCTCGGGCAAGTTGCGCAACAATAAAAATATAAAAATATAAAAATAATTCAGTCATTCGAATCAACGGTATCGATTACCTGGTACCTATGTAAAAACGATTGCGAAGGTGGCAAGCCAAGCATGTATCCTACTTACTTGACACGGACTGTGCCTTTTTCTTTTTCCATATATACCAACGATATCACAACCAAGACACGGCAGCTCCTGGACATGCCACAAGATCTGAGATATCGCATAGCTCATATTTATGTTCATGGAGATTTTGCATCATTAGAGCCATTACCTGTTCGCAGCCTGTAATACTCGGATGATGATGGCCGTCGATGGTTTCATACCGAATCGCACCATTCGATCGGACTTCGTTTACGTTTAATTTCAGAAAATTCAACGTTCCCTTTAGATTCCCATAAGAAAACTTATATTCGTGCGTACGTAAGATTACGTAAATAAAAAAAAGAAAGAAAACTGTACCGTATCAAAGAAAATTTTTTTTTTTCCAGAAATACAGTATAGCATATATCTCTGTATATAATGTAACGTTATTATATGCTCTCTCGCTCTATATATAGCAGTTCAAAGGTGATATTAAAATAATGGATGTCGCGCAAAGGTACCAACCGACCACCGATAATTAAGCAATAAAACAATCGTTGTTCAAACCCTCAGCTATACTTGCCAGTCTTTACACTGCAAATAAAAGACCCCGGTATTATAATGTGCTTACACGTAACGGCTGGACTGACGATCACCTATGTAATGATAGGATATTACAGAGTATCCGTAAAGGTGGGTTCGCATAGAGAACGTGTCGCTAACGAGTGTTTTATAATTGTTTACATATTTGATCTTAGCTTAGCATATAAGTCCATATATATATATACAGTCTTTAGCGAAACAAGGAGAAGTTTGCAGAGAGCGAATAAACGTGTCGTTACAAAGCGACATCTATTGGTGAAAAAAAAGAAAAAGAAAAAGAAAAGAAAAATACATGGAATTAAGTTAAAAGCGTATAATTTAAGGCAGGCGGTCACGCGTCTGATGGAATATCCATTTTTACTTATTTTCTCAAAATTTTTCGTTCTGACGTCAGCGCACTGTCTGGAAGATTTGTATAGGAATGTTTTGTACTCGTTCGCGAATGATTTTTTTGGGGGTGGGAGGAGGGGTCAATATTATTATTTTTTGTACGAAGTTTACTATTATATCTACATATTTCTTGATGGTTATTATCGTGATACGATAACAAATATACATATGCGGCAATCGTCCCTCATTTCCGTTCGGAATGATGAGACTTATGCAAACATATTATCGTTCGGGACTGGCAGGTATGCGTACGAGCCATAAACCTGGAGGTCAAACAAGGGTGGCATCCCTTGGAAACCAAACCCTATTTTTTACCCATTATCCACTGACCGTTATACCAATTTCGTGAAGTTGTATATACGTATGTATCTATATATATATATATAGAAAGATTATTTTTGGACAGTGGCAAACAACGCGTACAACGTATATAATCGCGTTATCAAGTATGGCCGCCACACTATTGTTAATAACTACGTAATACACGTAACCTTCGTGTGTGGCAAAAAGGCGTATGATACGCCTTTCCATACGTTCCGTGTAATCTGATTTTTCAGCGAGTAATTTGCGATTTTCTGCAAATGATCAATTACACGGTTGTTCCCTATTGTTTTCCTGGTATTGTTATCAAAATTGCCGTTTCCTCACCTATATTCTTTTTCTTTTTTTTAATTTACCCAAATTCGATTCCACGCCCGTTAATACCACGCGGTTTTGGTATCGGTGGAGATTGTAGGTATAAAGACAAAAATTTTTCTCACCCCTAACTACGTAATAAATGTATCCGTGGATATGCTTTTCATCCACTTTCCCTAACCGTACCCTTTTATCACTTTACCGGTTTCGCTATCGCGAATTTTCATTGGGGTGGGTTCGTCGCTTCGAGGGGTGGCCTCGGTATGAGAATGAGAAGGTCGAGATGAGGGAATGCTGGAAAAGGGGTGGTTTTCGCGAGGTGCTGGAATCCGGGAATCGTCTCTCGTGGGGTAGTGTCGGCAGGAGCTCTATCGATTCTCACCAGACACCATTCTACGTGCGTTTAACCTGTCCCGGCTCCTCTCAAAGGTTCTCCGTAACGAGTAGATAGATATATAGGTATACGCCTAGGATATATAATATATGATATATAAAATGATCAAAATATAGCTAGACAAATATTTCATACGGATAAGGTACCTGTATAGATAGCATATTAAAAAAAGAAAATGACCATGTAGTGAGTCTAAATAAAATAATTATACCATAATTTAAAAAGACAAAAACATACCGATAAGTATATATTAATTGAGGCATCAGGGCGAGTTGAATAAATATGAAAAATGGCACGCGAATTTTTTTTTTTGCGTTCAACTTAAAACGTTGGTACCGGTCGATGATTAAGGAAAGAAATAATTGGATGTTAAAATCAGGCCGGTAATTAGCAAGGTTAATTTACCATAGAAATAGTATAAATTAACGTAACATATGTATATACATATATTTATGTATAAACGTAGAGGAAAGATAGATTGAGAGATATATAAAAAAAATAGAATTCAAAAAATTATTCAATTTTATTCATCAATTCCGAATGATTCAATGGACCACAATTCCTTCTCCACTCTCTACTCGAAGATTGGTCAAGCATCCAAAGTGGCTAAGGGTTGCCCAATCGACCAACCCCTCGGCAAGGGGTCTCTGTTATGCCAGAACAGTCCGGACATCCTACCCGCGATGTAATTCAACACACCGCGTTGGATAATCCAGAAGAAACCGCAATATCCAAACAATAAATCCATCGGGAGTTGATCAGGGGATGCTTTGCAGTTGGTGCACGTACCCGGGGTGACCGAAGCTCTGGCGCCATCTTGAAGGTGCGGGGATTCTTTATTGTTTCAATAAGCGGCACGGTCCGGTCTTATTAGCGAAATAAACCTCTTTAACAGTCCCTGCCGTGTGAAAATTCTCTTTCGCGAAAGGAAGTGGCGTGGGTGGGTGGGTGGGTGGGTTGGATGGCGAAGGAGTAAAAAAAAGGAAGAAGAGGAGGAAGGAAGAGACGTTGAAGCAGCAAGCCAGGAGGAGTTGAAGAGGGAAACGAAGAGATTGAAGGGAGTGAAAGGGCTGCCGAGGAAGAAGGGAGTGGATGAGGCCGCATAGTGAAGGGTCGGTGGGTGGTAGGGTGGGAGGTGGGGGATGGGGAGAGATTCTTGAAAGAGTTCTTTCAGCGGAGACCAAAGGGAGAATCGATAGGTTTTTCCTCAGGGTTTCCATGGAGACCGCGAAGCGAATCGGACTACAAGCGATAAGTGGTGGAGACGCGGCTGCGGTATGAGCATCGCCATTGGCGTAGGAGTAAAATTTTTTTTTATTTTTCATTCTGCAGCGAGCATACGTACCTATAGATACTTTTTTTACGAGTATACCTATAGATACTCTCCGTGGGGTATGGGTCGATTTGATTGGTAGATAAGGAACCGGATGCTGATAGAGGAATAATATTTCTGAATAATCCTTAACGATTTAAATGGTATTAGGATTAGAAACTGTGCTTAGCTCTGTAACAGTACACATATTGTTTGTTAGCCTTTCTTCTGGTCTCCTCTATACAGTCTTGTATTCACGTAGTGGAATCGTCGGCATCAGCGGCCATCTTGCGGATCGTTTCTCATCTTTTACGAGGTCCCCTTACCACCCTAACCGCCGCCGCCGTTGCCGTCGCCGTAGCCACCAGCACCCCAGCACGACGTCGCCGCTACGCCTGCCTCTCGCGATGTCGTTTTGCCTCGCAAACAATTGAATGTCGCCGGTTTATTTTCGGAAGCCTTAATTTAATTCTCCTCGCACTCAAAAGGGAAGAGAAGCTCGCCGAGCTACGAGGATCCTTTGTTTCTGCAGTCGCGATCGTCTTTTTCAGTCACGATCACAATCTTAGGCATAGAGACCGGCAACGATCTGCCGCCTTGTGAACTGTCAATGGAGTCTAGATTTCACCTAGACACAGTCCATTCCAAGAAAGTTCCTTCGAACGTATAGAAACCAGTTACCACGTTAATAAATACCATATCCATATCCATCCAAATGAAGTCTAAACAAGACACGAATCAGTGAATCTAATCCAGATCTAAATTTGCATAAATCCCACATTAGGTTAGGATCGTTGTATCGATATATCATTAATCGATATGTACGTCCAAGCGCATAACCATTGTACTGACTTCAGTACGTTAGCCAGGAGTCAGTGACACCTCGCATCGTCGTCAGAGAGGTAGCGATGGCGATGTCGGCGGTGGTGGCGAAGGTAGCGGTGGCTGCGGTTTCTGGTAGTCATGGCAACCACCTCCCACCTTCTTTAGTTTACCTTTACTCCTCTCCCACTACTAGTCACCATACCGTGAGCGCCCCGACGTTCTCCACGTGTCCCTCTGACCCTCCGTACCACCACCAATTATTATCGTACCATCTTGCTTCTGCCTGCCCCTGGTTCCTGGTGGATGTCACTCGCACGGTCCACTTATACGAGAGCAGAGAGCTTTCTCTTATGAGAGAGACAGAGAGAGAGAGACAGAGAGAAAGAGAGAGAGACAGAGAGAAAGAGAGAGAGAGAGGGACCAAGAGAAGTGGCCACTGTTGCCAAGCCGGCTGTGTCTCCTCGCTGAGGAGAGGATGGATTCAGCTGTTCACCGGTGTATGAATAGATGCACTCCTGCACTGCTAGTCCCCCCTACCTCCCACTTACCTTCTTCGCTCTGCGACCGACGCCCTCCTCCCTCTACCTCCACCATCTCTTACGTCCTTCCTCGCCTCCACCTCGTCACGACTTCCACGGCACTTACGGACGCGGTGTATCGCTCGGCGTGTCTGCTATAATGGAGTTGGGCCGTTACCGGGGCCAGTTATAGCGCGATGTACGACAGGATGTATGACTAACAGTTCACGCTATTCTGGGAGACAGCTTTGCTCACTTGGAGAGGATGTCGATAGGGGCCTATTTCCATTTTTGCAGCTCACTACAGGCAGTTGAGACGAGTGCTGTTTGAAATGGATATAGTCAGTGGTATATATGTATATGGATGGTCGGCTATGCCGGTATAATGGCGAATGAGAATCCTCCTACTGTTCCTTATCTGGTCCCGTCACCATTTTGAGTCTGGTGGACGGTTAGGCGCAGCCGCGAAGATGAGCAGAGATTCTCGGCAGCGACCAATAAACGGCTGAGGATGCTTCCCTCGAGCCAATGGGCACTAGGGGATGCTACTGCGATGGGGAGACACGTTTGGTATGAGAGACTAGCGTAGGATGGCTGATGAGGACGAGGGTGGTGGTCGGAGTGGGAAGATGAATGGACCAATGGGGATGCTGCTCTACGAGATAAGGATGAGTAGAAGGGGTCCCTGGATTAGATAGTGGCTGACTTTTAGTCCAATGGCGGTGACTTGTTCTCAATGATACTGGTAACAGTGGATCTTGGTGTTAGGCTGATCTTGCTACTTGGCAATTTTCTTTTTCAGTAACACACGGATGGTACACTAAAGTGGGCTGGGTACGGTGCTGGTAGATAAAGAAGCAGTAAAGCCAAGTGAACCGGAGCCACAATCAGTCGTAAAGCTAACGAGGCTAATTCATCAAAACTGTCCAACTGATATCCGGTTTGATATACGGCTGCTGTGGCTGCTCTCTTGGCATCGATCCATGTGTGGCCTGGAACTCGTAAATGTTAAATGTCAATTCGCAGAAATCAAAGCCGCGGGTACCGTGAGAGCAGTTATCTCCGTATGAATATGAGTTTCGCGCTATGTAAATTTGCATTGGATAATAATAAGCGGATATAGGTATCGGCTGCTACAGAACGGATGACGAATTTTGGATCTTTGGATCAAATCCTATTTGATCGGTAGTTACATGCAAATTGATTTAAGGTTTTGTGAAAAATGATGGCTGTGTAATTGGACCTGGACTTCCATAGGGATATTAAGAGCAGAGAGGATTGACGATCAATCTTGGCGAGTTTCCAAATTCTCATAAAACTGGTCCAGCGCCGTATAATCTTGGGTGCGCGTAGGAGTATCCACGAGACAGGGTCTAGGTTGGGGATCCGAGCGTTTCTCGGTTGGCAACAGAACAGAGATCTTTCATCCCTAGTGGGAGGGGTGGTATTGAGGATGAGGTGAGGGTGGGTTTGGAAGACGTGGGTGCGCGCGGCTTCTCCTCGGAGGATCAATAGAGACACGGAGACGAGACCTCCTTTCCTCCGTCGCTGAGGCACCCTGGCATAGCCCGTCCTCTCCTCTTCCACATCTGCCACGGACTACCTTTCTCCCAGCATCCCGGCATCCACGGCGTAGCTCACCCTACGCTAAGGTTGCCGGTGGGTCGTCGGAGGGCGAACTCCAGGGTGGCTCTCGGAGGGTTGAGGCCAGCTTGGAGAGGACTTGGGTAACCAGGGGATTGGGTGCAGGACCAGAACGAGATCGCGAAACTATAGAATCCAGGAAAAATACCGTGGAGTGGGCTTAATGTTGCGTGGGCTCTGGATGCAAGGGGTTGTTCCTCGAGACCGTGGCAAAGGGTCCCTCGGTCCTCCCATACCACCCCCGTGGTACCGTATACTCACCCCTCCTGGGCCTTACAGCAGCTACGCGGGGTAATGTTGCGTGATGAGACGCCTCGCGGATTCATCGAGGAGAGGAGAGCAAAGAAAAGAGCAAAAACCGTCGCTCGTTCTAATTCGCAAGAGCACTTTTCTCAGACTCTCCTCTCCTTTTGCATATACCTTCATAGGAGAAAAAAGCCACCCTTAAATAAGCACTTTAAGCCAGACCGAGATAACGGACTGTGAACTACACTTAAGGACCATCCAATTTTCTTCAACAAACATATATAGGTTTCGTTCACTTTGTGAATTCTCATTGTTCATATCCTGTTCACGATAACTCCCTGTAATCTACCACTGCAATCTGTTTACACGTCACTATAAATTATGCTGGATTCACAATTCATCGTTTCCTGGCGACTCGAGTCAGGGCCCATTATTCCCTCATCAGGGTGGCGCTCATCCAAAACTGCAGGAGGAAACGCACGCGGTGCGACAATCGCGGCGACGAGTTGTTAAGGTGTTTGCGACGGTTTCTGAGGGAGGCTGTGTTGGTATACACTGATAGGAGAGAGAAAGAGAGAGCAGGGGAGAGAGAGAGGGAGAGAGAGAGAGAGAGGGTGGGTGGGTTTAGCTCAGGGTTGTGATTAATTTGAATCAGTGAATAGCTCCGAGGGTTTACTCACTGAAGGCACAGCCGCCACGGCAGTAATATGCTACGGTCGAGAAGCTACGCTACTCCGAGTAGTATGCTATGGATATGTTCACAAGGGATGGAAACATCCCTCGGTGAAACCGCAACTAAAGCCATCCCACCACCCTTAGACTGAGGGAGGTTTTGGGGACGATACCACGGAGCCACCAAGTCATGGTTACCCTTACAGTTGGGGTGAACTCTTGTACCACCATCTTAAATCACTTCTACGTCATTCGCTTGTTCCGAAACGGAAGTTGTGATTTTGGTTTACAGATTTCATTAAGATACACTTCATTCTTAATTAGGTATCTCGAGTGCCAACTTAATTAAGCGTTTTTGACAACCCCCCCCCCCCCTCCTTCACGCCTTTGTCAAAATCAATAGCTAATTAAATCTTAATTAATTTTAATTAACGTACTATTTTATTGCTGCACTCGAAATTGTTAATATTTTTTTTTATTACGGTAGGTTGACGTTCTTTTTATGTACCAAGAGTATGCAGAGGGTTAAAGTTCAATTTGAAATTCCACGGTCCTTGACCTATTCCAACAGTCGTCAGGTACCCCTGCCCTAGTACGTATATACAAAACCGGAAAGGGATGTATTATTAAGAAAAACAAATCTTTGTTTTTAATTTTATTTTATTTATCCTAAACGCGTGTCTGTAATTGCTACGGTGCTCCTACGTGGTTTACATGGAAACGTCAGTCGTCGGTGAAATTTATTTTTACGAACCGACGAGGGACCGATTCATGGATCGTTAGAGATTTCCGATGATAATGGCTTCTTGTGAATATAAAAATTTTGTTTTGAAAACACTGTCGGGCGCTCAGGGTAACCATGAAATTCGAGATTGCGTGCCACCGCCAAGGGTTCCTTCATTCAGGGATGACGTTTATGGAACAAGGAGTCTCTTTGTTTAAGACGGGACTAAATAAAGTCAGGTTCATATTTTATTTTGTCCGTCTTCGAAGTCGGTTCGGAAAATCAATTTGTCAGTACTTCCTGTCTGAAGACACTAACACTTTTGTAGTGTGTGTGTATATATATAAAAAGGTTATTGCCCCGTTTCCATTTAACTACTATTTTTTTTTTAAGAGCGAAGCTTAAGCCAAGGATGGCAAATATCGCGTCGCTTATATAAAATTATATGTAACCGTCGAGACGACAAGTAGCGACTCTTGCGGACGTTAATGGAAACTGGCGCAACGTCACGGTATAACCCCGAGAAAAAATCATCGAAAACATTAATGATGACTGGTATACGTTAGCTAAACTGGAACACGGCAAAGGGTCGATTTGCGAAAGGATTTTCGCTTATTTCATTCGTTTTGCGTAAACGTTACAGGGAGGCATTCGTATATATCGAAATGGCCTTCGCGCAGCAGACGAAAACCTTGTCCAAATTAAATGAAAAATATAAACACTCTAAAAACGAAGAAAAAAGAAATTACACCACCTATTAAAAATCAGAAACACGACAAAAATCCATCGTGCAGATAATAACCGCGAAAATAGAATTTTCTTGAAAACAAAAAGAAAGAAAAATAATTTTCAATGTTTTATTCCAAAATATTCAATGATGAGCTCACAAAATTTCCATTCTTATTATCATCCGCGATATTTCCCTCTATCCATATATACACACACACACACACACACATAAACCCAACCCTACGCATATCAGGAGTAATTACAATAAAATTCAAAGAAACAAAAAATCAAAGCACGGATGCATCGGGGGGATGGAAATATTTGTGATATAAAATAATTCACGGATTCCGCCCCTGTCACGGCAGCCTTTCGCAGAATTAGTGTGAGTCGAACAACCCCCGCCTTCCAATTACTCGCGTTTAGTTGCGTTTTTCCGCCCGAATGCCCCTTCTATGATACACTCGCACACTTGAGCCGCGCTTTAGTTACCCAAACCCACTCACCCTCACATTCGAAATGGCTCTTGCACCCCCCCCCCCCTTCACCCCCGTCCTATATACATATATATATATTACCCACCCCCTTGACGCAACCCATATGCACCTGACCCGTTAGCCTGCCTCCATGTGTCTGTACGGCGCGCGTGCGTTTCGCAGCTACGCAAAGGGTGGCGATTGACAGGGTGCCACGCCAAGGATTGCCAATCAAATTCTCAGCACAAAGCTCATTCCGCTGCCTAACTACTGGCAAAGTTAAACTCTGATAAAATACAATTTAACGCGACGGTTATTATCGATCCACTTTAAAGCGTCCCAGAGTCTCTCTATATATATATACATATACAGGTATATAAACATGTAAATTATAAATATGCTAAAAATTTATATAAATTTTAATGGAAATATTCACAGCTATTGTTTTACGCGTGAATTAAAAAAACAAGAAATTTTGAGTATTTTGGAAATTTACAAAAAAAAATTGTTTGTCGTTTTCTTATTTTCACGTACTGGGTTTATTTTCTCCTTCGTAGTACATTGTTGGTTTTCAATACGGTGGGGATACAGTATTGAACACTTCCTGCCAAATTTACGTTCGAATGGCGGCCATTTACGTTTTTGACAGATGCGAGTAGAATTTCGGTGAAATCGATGATCCGCTGATTGTAATGGCATATGTTATTTCCTCGATACGCGACGCGTGCGTTAGTCTAGATCTGTATTGACGTATCGTAGAGAAAAAGAATTGTTATAAATTCGTTGGAAAATAATGAAAGAGTGTCTGTCTTTACTTCGGCCAATCACGTGACAGAACGGATCACGAAACTCCTGCGAATTTCAAGCGATAAACAATGCCGCAGGGAACGACCACGTAATAATATAATAACAAAATATATTGTCTTGACCTGAAACATGAAGTCACGCTAGGGTTTTCTGTCCACCATATTGGACATGCATATCTTACGCTAAGAAATAAGTGAAAATATTCTCACTCGGTACAGTCGACTGTAATACAATTTCTGTTGACAATGAAAAAACTTTATCATTAAAAAAAAAGTCGTTATCAGATGAAATATATAGTTCAATCGAATCCACGGTGTAACATATGCAGGTTTGAAGAATGAGTAAAAAAAAATTATATAACAATACCAGGGGGATGCTGCGTCACGAAAAAAAATTGTCAATTAAAAAAACATCGATCTTGTATCGATCCAAGGGCAAAAACAAAAACGAGCAATAACACGCAAAAGAAATATTTCAATTGACTGTACACCATAATCTAAACTCTCCACGGGAGAAAAATGCGAGTAAAGAGTCTCAGGGCACCACCTAATACGTGTTACCTCTTAATGATAAGCTATCACGAGATCTAGCCTAATTATTCATTCCGCCCACCGAATTCATGTTAATCCACAGGGTCGCTTAGAATAAGGGTTTTAACGACTTCCTAATTTTTCCGGTATAATCTATTCGCCTCGGATACCTAGATACAGACAGAACCGAAACCGTCAACCATTCCGTCAGTATTACCAACCACTAGTGACATCTGCTCCTAGTAAGTTGCCAGCTTGACTTATTGGTAAAACGTTAACGGAAAGCGGAAGAACATTTGCCACACGTGAATGAATCGTTAACGAAATACGATAGCATTAATTTCACGAGATCGCGACAAATTACTAGAGCATACCATAATCCCTAGAACCTTAACTTATCCCCAGGCTAGTAACTTTTCACGTACTATCCAAAGATCCTTCCACCGTATGAAACAGCTATTACGCCTATGTAACGTATGTGTAACCGGAAGCGCGTTACTCCATTCGAGTGCGCCCTATAAATCTGAAATCTTACATTTCTTTTTTTTTTCTCTTTCATATGCCACAAGGGTGGCTGAAAGGGGGTGGACTTGACTCGTGTGATAGGAAAGAGTTCGCATGTCTCGTCGAGGCGGTCTCCGTGGTCACATCAGTCTCCGAGCATGCAAGCTCCAACTAAATCCGCCATTATGTACACAGGGGTACATTGCTGCTTTCTGTAAGGTGGCCAGTATCGCGATATTATACAGACATACCTATATCCACCCCTCCGATGATTGCTGATATGACATGCGACCCTCTTGGATATAGGGTGCACGACATACCTTAGCCACGGACCTCTTTTACTTCCTTCCTTCCTTCCTTCTTTCTTTTTTTATTCCTTCATTTTTTTATGTGTTCTGTGCATAGTGTGTATATATATATATTTGTACATATATATAGATAGCTATCCAGATTGTATATAGTATATCTATAACGTCACTTTTCCTGGTATTAGGATGGCGTTAGGATTTTTAGGGGTAGATTCAGGGAAAATAGGGAGTAATAGGGCGGATCGTGCTCGATAAGGGATGAAATGGTGCGATAATAGAATAACGTAGAAAAAGTTACTAAGGATCGTACGCCTGGACTGTTATGACCGGAAAGGATGTAATTAAAAAAAATAAGCGTAAAATCAGTAGGGAGTAATTTTTTTTCACTTTACAACGTATAAGGGTGTTGTACTGATCTTTCGTTTAGGTATTGACTAATCACTTCGTGGTAACTGATACCGATGGCTATAATCATCCGGATTGTTAAGCGACGATTCGTTAAGATTTTCAAAGAAAAATGTATTTCTGGAATTGAACCACAAGGACTCGCAACTGCTGCACATTTCTTTTCCCTTGGTTAGGAGTATTGTTACACTATATAGATATATGCACTAATAGTGGAAAATTACGTCAGTCACACACGCCACTGCGCAACCAAGAAATAAAAAGAGAGCTTGGGATCGCAACTGCGGGAAAGTGCCACCTACTCATCGATCGGTTTCCGCCACCGTGTATAAGTATATACGTAATATATATATGCTAGACGTATTATATTAATTCTTAACTAAGGGTTAAACGAGAAAAAATTTTTTGCAAAATTTTTCCAAAAAAAGGTTCTGTAAATATATCAGGATCGTGAGAACACTGAAAGAGTAATCGGCAGGAACGCAGATATAGGTACTAGTGAAGGATCGATAAGGGTAGTATGGGGGATTGGCCTTTTAGCTAAGGGTCGAGGAGGAAAGCGAGTGGTTTTTATAGCCAGTAAAGGACAGGGAGGGTCCTGGATCCTGGGGGTATCCTTCTCGACCGGAGTATCCCTAATATACGTCATCCGTTAACGGCACTTTCTTATATCGAGTAGCCTGGCCCTTTTTTCTCTCTCTCCCTCTATCTCTTGTCAGTACCAATGATTATTTCGGTTTCTTTTTCTCTCTTTCTCTCTCTTCTAGTCGAGTGGCCAAATTCCTCTTTACCCCGTGATTCAGAGGCAATTCGGAAATCTCGATATTCACTGGCGAATCAGTGAGACTTGTGGATGACCTTTGGAAAAAGTCCTCAGAAAATGTCCTAGGGGTGTACTTTTTTCCCTTCTTTTTTGCCTTCTTTTTCTAGGAAATTTCCGAAATGCCTGTCGAATATCAGAGAAAGAGAATCTTGAACAATATCTCAGAGTGACCCTTGGTACTTGACCTGGGGACAAGTATCGATATGTCTTGATAATAAAATTTACGTCGATCAACCCTAGACTTCTTTTGGGGGGAGGTAAAAAAAGGGTCAATTGGGTATTAAAAGTGCGTACAGTTGGTATTTATGGTATTTTGTCAAGTGGGAGGGAAAAAGTACTTGGATATGCATATATGTAGGTCGGTTTTAAAATATGGGTAAAAAGGGGAAAAAGGGAAGAAAAGGATTATATATATACATATATATATACCAGTACTGACCGCGGACGTGGCCGCAGAGTAAAGCGATAATGGCCGTACGGCTCGGGCCAGAGTTTGCTCTTCGGGTCCGGACGCTTCACCTTCTGCCGTTGCGGTCGTAAAGTTGGCGAAGGGAGGTCTCGTCAGGAAGGGAGATTAATTGAATAGCAAGTACACACTCTTCAGGGCCGCGCAATTTCTCCATAGCCATTTCTGGATTTACGTACAACACGAAGCAGCCGAACTTCCAGTTGCGCTTCACTTTGAACGATAATTAAGTGCAATCCATCCGCTTCAACGTAGACAAGTGACATCAGCGTAGTAATGAATGACTGTAAATATATTTTACAAAATAAAAAAGGTCTTAACGCATTAAAAAAAGAATAAAAACTTGTTATCTTTACTTAATACAAAAAAAAAATATATATGCGACCCTGTCTGGGAATGCGCAACAATATTCAATTTACTCTTAAGCCCCGTCCACATCGTATATTCAGAGTTATTTTAACGCCATATACCATCGCGATGGTTGGTACCAACAATACCAAAAACATTATCATCTTCATGGCAAAGTACCTGCTTTTGATAATGTATGAATATTATACGTTGTGTATTGATAACAGTTAACACGTATTGTGTCTGAATATTTATTTGAATATGGATGCTGCATTTTTTTTAAACTTCACGCTATTGGTATAGTTTAATCTAGTGAAGTTTAAGTATGAATAAGGCTTAAACTTCACGGTACAAAATATATATATATAGTTCAGCTTCACGAATGTTTCGTGCAAGTAAAGCACGTGCACGTTGAAAACAAAGGGAAGTCTGCGTGTACTAAAGAAAAAAGGTAAGTACGTTGATGGCAATGACGATAGTGTGTTGGTACTCCTGGTAGTACTCTTGGTACAGTATTGGCAGTACTGTCGCTACTCGTGACCACTACGTCATTGGTGCGCCGTTGTTGCAGCCGCCTGCCTTCTGCAACGCGAAAAATATACGAGATGGAGAGTCCAAGTCACGGGGTGTCACAGTCAGTCAGAATGTCGGTTTCGTTTTACATACGTGCACCTACCGAAAACTGAACCGCAACGAAATTCCGCGTGCGTTTCTTCGCGGTGCTCATTAAGGTTACAGTACCGTGATAAATTTGGCACGAGATGCACGTGCGCCTTAATGATAACTGTCCGAGACTTTCTCTTTGAACAATTTTGTTTTTTAAATTAAATAACAATTTTTTTGTACTCTCAAAATTTTTATCCTTATCATTTCAAATACGTAATTTTATATTAAAATTTTGTTTATTATTCTCAAGATATTCAATGTTGCTATTCCAGTGTGTTGTTTTAGGTGAATATGCAATTTTGCCGAACAATTTATTCCTCAGGTACCGTACCTACCTACTCAGCCAGTAAGCTGAACCGGCCAGCCGTTGCGAACGCGGATTTACGATTTCTCAGATGAAAATAAACCTGGACCGTTTAGAGCCACCATACTCCTACTGCATCCAGATATATTTCCATGGACCGGAATGACTCTTGTAATCGGCGCCATAGCGTGAGTCTCGGCAGTTCTCGTTAAAATAACAGCTACTTACGATTTGAGAAGCTCGTATGGTTTCGCTATACGTACCTGATCCGCCATTAGTATTCGAGACTGGTTTGAAACACGAATTCAACACTTTTAAGCGAAGGGCATAATAAGTTTTACAAAAATTTACGCAATACCAAAACTTTGATATCGAAACAATAAATTCTATTTCTTCTGATACAAATCAGAGAAGCAATAAATTATTCTAATTTTTTTCATCAAATACTGTAGTAGAGGTCTTGCTATTGACTACGTGAAAATTTTGCGAATTGGATCGATAGCAAAAATATTCGAGATCAGAAAAAGTATCGATCGGAATCGAACGCCTTGAGGCTTTGTCTGTGTCAAATATCACGAGTAGTCTTAGTATCACGAGTAGTAGTAGCAGTAATACTAGTAGCATATAACCACCGTTCTCGCGCACGACTTGTTTGTTAGCTCGAGACGTCAACGACGGAATTGAATAACGATCTGAGAACATGGGCTTTGGAACTTCACCCCTATGCCTATAAACTTGAAATACATTGCTGATACAAGACTAGTCTATCAGACTCGTATACAATGCATACCCACAATCCTCTCGTAGCGAACGCATAAAAAAAGCATTCAAGTAATCAACAAGTAACGTACATAGATTAGCAGCTGACAAACAAATGGATCATATACATATAATACAAAAACGTGACCGTGGAGGGTCAAGTAAAATGTCGGCAGTTGGTCAAACTTCACGTAACAAAAATAGCACTGTACCAAAAGTGCACCTGCACGTTAAGCAAGGTGTAACACGTAAATTTGCATATCGCAAAAAAAAGTAATCATACCGGTAAGCCAATTTGGCTGAACACAAAATTGTTTAATTTATTTCAACATAAAAAAAGTTAAGTTTTTGAAAATGCAGTATAGTAGGTGCATTGTGGGTATAAAAGAAAGGGTCAAGGATAGGTCGAATTAGTAAGAAAAAAAACTGCAAAGTCAGGAACGGTGAGACGTTGGATAAGGGTAGTTGTGAGTGTCGTGAGGTCTGTAGGAGGGGGGGGGGGGGTGAGAGGTCGCGGGGGTGTGAGACTGGCTGAAAGGTGCAGTGGCGGTGGATCAGGGCGGAGCTGCGCTCGGGGGGTGCGCGACGGGTTTTCAAGGGAGCTTTGGAGGAGAGAAGCAAAGCGGGTCGTAGGGTCGTGCAGGTGCGAGGAGGACGAGACTAAAAGCTGTGGATTGAACGAAGCGGCAAGTAAAGTCTAGTGAAGTGAAGTGAGTAACCTTCATTTGGTTTTCTGCAGGGTGCTCGATGCGCCGCGACGCTCGCGAGATCTGGAGAACCCGTCGGATTAGATCGTGAGGATTCTCGGCTGTCTGTGTCAACCCTGAAGTTTCGGCCACGTGCACGATCTAACATAAAACCACGTGTACTAAACAACGAAACAAAACGTCAACAGATAATTGATAAAAATCAACAAAGAATTACGTGCCCCAAACAATATCATAAACCTACACAAATAAACCGTAATATCTTACAAACAAGTGCATCCGTGTATAAACCTCGACTGGTGTAAATAAAAAAATTGTAATCACTCTTATCAACTCGTCTGAAAAAAAAGTCAAACTCTTAACTGTGATACAAACAACGAAGGCAAAAATATTTTCCAAAGTGCTCTCTGATCTGTAACAGTCCATCAAATACGTATTCCCGAGCGTAGAATAGCGAGTCGCAAGTGCGAGAGGTTGATCAGGGGGAGGGTGGGTTGAGGGTAAGATCGCTATAGAAGGGTAGGGTTAAAAAAAGAAGGTCGTAGGACATCAAGAGTTAGGAGAGTGGCAAAACCCGGACACGGAGACAGCGGCAGATCATTGGTGGACAGGAGTCTGGCGTTGAGTAGTGGGGTCGGGCTCTTACTCGGTTCAGGTGGGGAAGGGCCTGAAGAAGACGAGGTTGCCGGAGGGAGCTGGTGTTCGCGGTGTTGCTGGTGCTGGTGCTGTTGATCGTGGTGGTGGTGGTGGTGGTGGTGCTGGTGCTGCTAGTGGAAGGGATCCGCGCTTACGTGGAGGAGGAAGAAGAAGAAGAGGAGGAGGAAAAGGTGTAGGAGGCTCTGGAGGAGGTTCGGCAGGAGGAGGTTCAGGAGGAGGCTCAGGAGGACGAGCCAAAGAAGGTGGAAGAGACCGGAGGACAGAAGTCTCTGTCGGAGAACGGATTCATCAGGTCAGGATCAAGGACGGGGAGCGACTTTGGAAAATAGTTACAGGACGTTTCAATAAGAGAGGACCGAAGAAGATATCATCATAAAGAAGATCCGACCTGGATGAAGTAATAAAGTCATCTGGACCAAGTCACCTCCTCCTGCGTCTACTTGGAAGATTTAATATCGACGTCCCTTAGACGTCCAAGTGTCCTGTGATATATTAAATTGACATTATAATTAATTGTGTTATCGTATTTAAACGCCGAAGGATTCCCACGGACAGGATTACGAGTGATTGGCGATAATTGTTATTCGCGTGGATACGATTGCCGTCGCCGCCTTGAAAATTCCTGTCGCTCGCTTGAAACAGTGAAGAAAGGATAGTTCTGTTGGGCCGCATGGCTCCCGGCATTCGGACCGGAGTTATTAGTGTTTTGTTTTTCAATTTTATCAGCGGAGATCAGCGATGAGATCCAAGCCGGTCGCTAGAAGACTTGCACAGGGTGAGTAGAGTGACTGAAAATATATTCACTTTTTTTTATCGTTTATGTAGAGCATCGATTACACGTACGTCGATCATAATTGTTCGTCTGATGTTCGTGCAACCTTTTTTTTTAACGGTGTACACGCTGCTTGCACTTAGTACCGGCAGGAGATTAATGCTAATCTTCTCGCGATATGGGATTTTAATTAAAGAGCGACTATCGTGCTGGCGTTGTCAAAAAGTACGGAGGCTGTTAAAAAGGCCTCGTGTAGCCAACATGATAGAAGTAAATAATAAGCGCCCGTGTAAGCAGATTGATTTCTATTTCATCGGTCGCGTATCGTCGACGCTTTCGTTACGGCGACGATATCGGACGGTTATTACGAGGGAATGAGTGTTCCGCGTTCATTATTATTCTTATTATTTTATAAGACATTCCAAAAGATTAATGACGCGGTCTTCGCACGGATCCCTGATTATTTTTATACCATCGTCACTGACATTGAATTTACATACTCGGTCGTTCCTTTCATTCCTTTGCGACTCCTACATTGTTGCTCGGTGGTATCTTTTGAAGAAGATCAAAGAATCACGAAAGCAGATACAATTACAAATTTCCCCCCAAAAAATACCAAACAATTTTTAAACCGCAACCGATCCCATGAAAACTAAAATAAAGTCTCTTCGAATCATCCTATTTCAATTTTACATCCAATTCGTCAAATTTTCATCCATTCGTTATCGTCCCTTATCGTAATTTCTTACTGACAGTTATCATCCAAGAATTCTATCCGTGACCAATTAGGTACAGGTGGGATGCGTGATGATACCAAGAGTGAAAATCTGGCACACGTCGTCATACTTCTAGCAGCTGTATATATATATATATGGAAGCGTGGTAAAGTAGGTTCGTGATAACGTGATAAGTGCCGCGTCACACATACACAACTAATATTACAAGTACGTGAGTCATTCTTGAAGTAGGCGGAGCGCAGTGAACGCGTGCGCAAGTCGCGATATTCCCTCGTTTTCCTGTCTTGTCTAGTCAGTGAGTTCGTCCTCCGCTTTTGCGTCACCCTCTCGTCGTCTACCGAGTAGCTGCCAAGTCCCGCCTACCATAACGTAACGAGAGCTCGAAAATAAAACTGAGGATAACAATGGAATTCAAAAACGTTAAGATCAACAAAAACATCTGTTAGGCGTAAGGGGCGGAAGGGTGGGGATGGAAAAATCGAATTAGAAAAATTCTGATCAATTAAGATCGCTTATCGTAACTCCATTGTTACAATTGTCGAATCCCAAACGTTATTCCTTTGAATTCTTCGATACCAGCATCGCAATACGACTCGATCCTGGCTTTTGTGTTAAAGAACAATGAAGTCGTGTTTTCTTGTTTTCTGAAAAATCACAAAGCTTTTCACGTAATCAATCTCGCAGCGTTAACCGTACAAGTCAGGGGTATGGGATCCGTAGGATTTCAAGAAACGTTATAGAATTTTTATTTTTTGCAAAAAAAAGTTAAAAAAATATTCTTACGTACCGATATCGGTAATAACATTCTTTAACGTATACCAGGTGTTCCATTACGAAGTAACGTATAAACGTAATCAAGACAAAATACGTTAAACGCTTGACTCACGAGTCGCTGAGAAACAATGGTGGTACAGTGGTTCACCCCAGGACCCAACCCTCCCGTTTAAGGAGGGTAACTGGCATCGGTCTCCAAGGCGATATATTAAAGAGAAAGAGAGAAGGAGAGAAAAAGGAAAAACGAAAAAGAAGAAAAGATAAAGAGACCAAGAGAGACAATTGACCACTTAGCAAATACTCGACAGCCACAGGGACTGCTAAGCACTATACCTATCCTGTACCTTGATCTATGGGCACCAAGAGAAATAACAAAAACCGCCCCTGGGTATGCCCGCGCGGCTTCAGGGCTGGGAACGCGGTAACAGGAGACCCGAGAATAACGAGGAATATGAGAATAAGAGATTATAAGAAGAGCAAACGGATCTTGCGTATCCGCAACGAAGGACTCTGGACGTCTACGGTGCCAGACCGCATCGAATAATCACGGGAATCCCTCATTCAGGCCGCGCATCCCATTCAGCGGAACCGTCGCGGCCGGAAGTCGTATCCTGAGAGTAGACAAAGAGGCAAGAAGAGGCGGCCGAGAGAGAATAGAGAAAGAAACGGTGGCGGAGCGAGAGAGGAGAATTGTGGAGAGACACTGTGAAGGGAATTCACCCCCATTTTAAATAATACATATATATATATATACGTGCATGGGTTATTCCGTATTCTACTCCTCTGTTTCATCGTACCTTTTGTCTCGCATCCTGAGAGAGAACCAGCGGTATGAATGTCGAGGTACACGATATAATAGATCGGATGATCCTAAGGTAGGTCAGTCCATTCTGGTATCGTTCAGACGAGAGAACGAATCTCTCTTTCGTATCCAATTAAAAAGGTCCTCCTTTACCGGTATTGGATTCGTACCGGCGTTTTTGGACTCTCGAGAGTAGCTTATAGAGCGAAGAGTAAGGTTACGTTATGTGACGCGACGCAACCGGCTAGTTAAAACTTTATCAATTATCAGTGGCGTTATTCACTTTTATTACCGCAACGAAGGTAATATATCTTACGTGACAGATTCAAGATTGTCTTTGGCATCCACCATTTTGAATATCTATGCGTGCGCGTCTGATATGAATTCAATTGGAAGTCCGGTTTGCTTTGTGACAGCTGTGAATCATATTACTTGTTAAAGTTGTATGGTAGTTTGTTTTATTGACTTTTTTTATTTATTTTTATTTTTTTTTCGTATTGTTATCCAATTTTCTTTTGGTCAGTTTACAGTCGTAATTGATCCGTGCTTGGAAGAAGAATGTCAGAAAATGGTAGATGCCGTGGAAATCGGATAACAAAAGTGAAAAACAATTGGGAGTCTCAAGAATTGCTTCCCCCACTGCTATTTTATATTTATTATTGCTCTCTCTCTCTCTCTCTCTCTCTCTCTCTCTCTTTCTCTCTTTGCTTTCTGGTTGCTCTTACTTTCTTTCTCTTATTGCACCTTCAGTGCAATGCTTTACTATGCATAGGTAAGGTACAATTCACAGTTCCGCAAGTCTTCTTATTGGCCTCTCTCTTTCTTTTTTCGTCTTTTTTTTTTCGTACCAAGAACGTTTCTCGCCCGGCGCAATTAACCAGGCTGTTTTCTGTTTCTGCATTTGTCATTTGTTTTCGCCTCAGCTGGAATGCAATCAGGTACGCGAGGTAAACAACAGTTGGTACCAATTGCCCCTTAGCGATTCTTTCAGATTGCAGCCACGACCAGTCAGACGATCCTCCGGATTTTTCTCTTTCTTCCCAACATCCTTTCTTCTCTTGGCTTTTCTTTGATTCTTCTTTCAAATTTTTCGCAAGCCTCAAAATTCTCACTTACCAACTCAACTCGTGCACCCACTATTTTATTTTCGGAGTACCAAGAAACTGGACCCGCTCTCTCTCTCTCTCTCTCTCTCTCTCTCTCTCTCTCTCTCTCTCTCTCTCTCTCTCTCTCTCTCTCTCCCCCTCTCTCT